>CM050423.1:14016210-14033710 GCA_027564155.1 Gymnocypris eckloni scoliostomus | reverse complement strand
TTACATTTCGATATGTTTATGGTAGGGAATTCATTAAATACCATCATGGAACATTATATTTACTTAATATCCTAATGATTTTTGGCATAAAAGAAAAATGTATAATTTTGCACCATACAATGTATTTTTGGCTATTGCTACAAATATACCCCAGCGACTTAAGACTGGTGTCACAAATAGGCTTCCATAGGTATTGGGTCGGGTTAAAGGGGTCATATTATGCTACTTTTACAAGTTGTTTGAACTTAAATGTGTGTTGGTGGTGTGTGTACACAATCACTTTATAATAATACAAATCTCCCTAGTGTTTTTTATTAATCTACTAAAATCTTTACCCCTTTCTCAAATCGAGCCATCTGTCTGTGTGACGTCACACGGATGGAAGCCCCTCCCACTATAGTTTGATTGACAGGAGTGTTTCAGCACAGACTGCACTGGTGTCTTACCTCAGACCCGTCCTGAGTGAGCTGTCACCAGTCGTTTCACCGCCGGAGCAGATGTAGACAAGTAATAATGAACAGAGCAGTCGTCATTTACTCCGTCATCTGAGCCGCTGAAGAGGATTACATTTGGTTTTGAAGGGAAAGCGCCCTCGATCTACCTAAATACATCTATGTTTGCACGAATCATTCGTGATCCAGCTTCATCTACAGAAGAAGTGAGTACAAGGTATTTTTAAAAAAATCTTTGCAAACCGCCTTTCCTTATAATGTGCTAATGAGCAAGTTTCATGATGAATGCGGCCTTATGTAAACAGTCCCTCAGAGAGGGCTTGGAAGAGAGGGGCGGAGTCAGCAGAGCTCATTAACATTTAAAGGAGAATGACACAATACAGCTTGCTCTGAAAAGAGCTGTTTTTGACAGGCTAAAAAGGGTGTTTTTTACACTAGCAATTAAAAGATTTAAACCAAACGTTGTTGCAGACTTTTCATTAAGACCCTAAAGAATAATATCAATTTGTTGAAAATGGGCATTACCCTTTAAGGGAACTAGAATATGACCACGCTGTAATATATGCTTTATGGGTACCAATGAACAGCCAACATGCATATGATATGCATGCTAATAAGCAACTCGTTAATAGTTTTCCCCTAATCTAAAATGTTAACACTGCAACAAATGCATTGCTCATTGTTAGTTAATGCATTATTGTAAAAGGCTCAGTGATCTGTTCTTTGGCTAGTCTAGGCAGTTTATGCATCGGCCGGTCACATTGGTTATCGAGTTAACAACTGGTGAAAATTATGTTTTTTTTTTCATATAAAGAAATGTTGTTAGTACTTCATTTTACAGTCCTGTTCCATGTGTGCATACTATGTACTTATTATAGCAATTACAATAACTGTATAATAACTACATACTAACCCTAAATCTAACCTAACCTATGTAGTTACCTTATTCCACCTAGTATTGTCTTGGGTAAGTACACTGTAAGTACACATACTGTAAAATAAAGAGTAACCAAAATATATGTTCTTCACACAAAGCCATTGTATGGCATCAGAGAACTTGGAGTATAGCTTATTAGTCATATATATATATATTTTTTTTTTTTGAGTTAACTATTCCTTTTTTAACACGTGTAATGGCATAGTTTGGCAGCGTTTTATTGTTGGTTTGTGAAGGACTCAGGTCCATTCATAAGTATACAGTAGCCGTACCAAGGCTGTGGTAATGTTCCTCACTGAAGGTAACACAGTTGATGTTGTTTTCAGTTCATTGTTAATGTGGATGACCAGATGACCTCAGCTGATTGATTGAGGAGAGTCTGAAGCAGGAGCCAGTACATATACCACACATTTCACAGAGAAGCAAGGCTTGCTTTCGGTAATGCTTCACAGTGCATTTCTGAAGTGGAAGTGTGCTTCCCAGACACATAATAACTACAAGGATGTTCACCGCCCACACAAGTATGACTGCACAGAAAACATTCAGTTTTTATGTAAACCTCCCATATATGAGAGCATGAAATCACAGGAGGTATCAGGGTAAATGCTTGAATGGACATTCAATATGGCACTCAATATTTTAATTTGTACTTTTTTGGTATTTTTCCAATGTTTGGTGAACTGGAATAAAGCTGACAGGCATTTATGTATTTTAATATGGTCTATATTATATAGCAATAAGAATTGTGAAAACTGAACCATTCATAAAGAATATTGCAATGTTTACCCGTCATAAAAAGACATTTAAAGAGCTGAAATCATTTAAAATGAAGCATTAGAGAGGTGTATTTAAAAAGTATACAACATAATGATTTTGATGGCCATGTTTTTAGAGCTGCTGTTTGATTTTCAGGTTTGTTCAAAAGCCTTTTGTTCTGATAGGAAGTGTTTAAAACAATAAAGATTGACACAATTTTTAATTAAACTGAACAAACAAACAAGCAAACAAAACAGTGTCTAAATGCAAAAGCTAACGAACGAGAAGGGACATCATGACAGTCTTGATTACTGTTCAAGACTAAACGTATTTACATTTTCTCAGTGTTGACTCTTTCTGCTTTCCGCCTGACATTTGATTTGGGTTTACTCGTGCACTTCTATTTAACCATGTTGGGGAATAACTGTAGTGACTTTCCTGTTATCTAAAATGTTTCAGTGTATGAAAAATAAAACTACATTGCAGTATTTCATTTCATGTGCTGTTTTATAGTTGAGTGGATTCAACATTCAAACACTCTCTCCTGAACGCTTCTCTAACACGTAGGATTGGAAACGTGTTCATGAGAGCAAATAACGTTTGATTAACAATTCTCAGATTAATATGAATGTTTGCACAGACGACTCTACCCATCATTTGATGCTTCAATATTTGTCAACTCTACTAAAAATAGCTGTACATCTCTGTTTTTGATTCACTTTCATGTGTTTCTAGATTGCCGTGTATGATGGCAAAATTAAAGAAGTAAACCAAAAAAGATAATCTGATAGTTAAATAAATTCATATTTGAAATTGAATTTGAATTGAAATGTCAGCCTAAATCAATGATGCATTTAGTTGAAGAAAAATACAGTATAAACTGTAAATATTATTACAATTTAAATATAATTTTTTTCTATATGTGAATATATGTTCAAATGTTATTAATTCCCTGATTCAATTACTCCAGTCTTCAGTGTCACATGATCTTCAGAAATCATTATAATATGCTGATTTGCTGCTCAAGAAACATTTCTGATTATTATCAATGTTGAAAACAGTCATGCTGCACAATATTTTACCATATTGATTTATTTTAAACATATTTTTTGGTTGCATGTGTTTAATTCAGTTCAATTCAATTCAAGATTATTTGTATAGCGCTTTTTAAGATACAATTATTGCAAAGCAACTTAACAGGAAATTAAGTTTCTACAATAGATTTATATTGTAGAAACTCAATATATTAACTTATGGCAGACTTTGGTTAATTCAGTATAATCGCTGATGGTTGGCTTCCTCTGAGGTCCTCCGAGGTGTTGTTATCATCTCTCTCAGGTGTTCGGTCATCTCAGATCATTTAAGGGTTGGATTAATGTCACTTGTGATCACTTTAATGTGTCTTTGCTGAATAAAAATATCAATTTCTTTGTAAAACGGTAGTGTAACTACTTTTAACTGTTTGTCAAAACGGTACCTTAACTTTACCTAAATTACAACAAACGTAAGGTTCAAAGCAGAGTCCCCAACACTGTCTTTTTGAAATTCTGTGAACGTAAGATGTTGGGAACTGAACTATTGTGTGATACTCGAGCCACAGATGAAAGTGTTTTAAACTGAGCAGAAATGCCTGGGCTAAATGAAAGCGCTGCCGGTGCAGATTATGTGCTGTCTGCTCAGCGTTTCCTGCTGTTTGTGTTTGTGTGACGGCTGTTCTTGTTGGATGGACAGTCAGCAGCTGGACGTTTGAAGTGATGAACCGGTGACTGGAAAGTCTTCTGCTTCTTTGAGTCACTTTGTGTAACTGTGTGTCTGTGTTATTTGGGTATATTGCAACAGTTTATATGTTTTAATGCTCTCATACTCCGTGTTGGGGAAAGTTGCTTTTAAAAGTAATGCATTACAATATTTCATTACTCCCTATTGTGTTAGTTACTTTTTATGGAACGTAATGCGTTACATTACTTTTGTGTCACTTTTTTTCTCATCTGAGTTTGATTTTTGTAAGGTTTTTTTTTTTATTAAAAAATTAAATAAAAAATATCTATTTTTGGGAAACTTATGTGTAAATTGAAGTCCAATAAACCTTTCAGCTGTGCTGCAGGACGCAGGAGAAGAAAATTCAACACAACACACACAAAAAAAAGTTATGTTTATCTAAAGTCATTTTTGTTCAATTGTATGGTTGAATTGGATCATTGAAGGTCAGCAGCAAAGACTTAATAAAGGATATTTGTGTTATTTAACATATTTCATTATTGCAGGATTGTATCATATTCTGTTTGCATTTCACTGTTTTATTCATTTTGAGGAATACTCAAATATAACACTTTGTGCGAGTGAGATGAGTAAATGAACTACAGTAACATCATTTCTCTCAACACGGGAACATGAGAAAACTAAATAACTGGCTTTACTTGTTTTTATTTAATATTTCATTGTAAATTAAAAATGAATGCATTACTTTACTAGTTACTCAGGGAAAGTAATCCTGTTACATAACTCATGTTACTTGTAATGTGTTACCCCAACACGGAGTATACTGAACTGTTGCATCCCAATGGAAACTCCACTCTGATTATCTTTTACATGACAAAGAAAATGGAAGAAATTACAGGAAAATTATATATTTTTTATTTAATGTTATTTCTGAATAATAATCAAGGCCAGGCTGCTGATTTACACAGATTGCGCTTCACATTCAATACGGTATTTATTGATTTATTTTCAACATCCAGGTCGGTGCTGCACAGGTAAATAATGTACCTCTGATACAGAGTTTTGAAACTGTCTTAGAGGAAGTTAAATGTCTTGGGATTTGTCTTTGCCTCAGTGCCTGCGGTGAGCTTATGCAGCACATCCCAACACGTTTAATGGAAGAGACTGTCTCTAAAGACTTCACATAACACAGGTCTGAAGGCTTGTGAGTAGCTTCTAGGGAGGTGTAGCTTCAACAAATCGTCAAGGGCAAACTGAGCAAACTCCAGGACAGCTGCTTTGGGAAACGGGGCTCGTAGGGAGAAAATCAGGTCTTTAGGTGTCAGTTTGTTCACTTGTTTTCAGGTAAACATCTGGGTGAAGTCATGTTGATCTATCAAAGCATCTGGCAAACATTATCCAGAAGACATTCCCATTAACTCCCATGCAGCCGACGGAAGATTTCAGAGCACTTTCCAAACAGAACATTGTGGGTTATCATTTTATTATTGCTGAAATTATTATGCTTTACCACAAATGATGCCCTGTTTCAAAGATGCTTTGCTCTTCCTTTGCGGGAAATCAATTTATATGAGATTTTTTTTTCTTTCCTAACAGCCTTCAGATAAATATTACAACAAGAAATATTCTGCTGTGTCATTGATTGTTTGTTGTACCTAATCACCTACATTTATTACTAGCGAATCATTGTAAGAACACTGAACTGGAAAAACTGTGTCCTTCTTATAATTGTAAAGACTGGTCAAAGGCGTGTGGATCCAAGTGCAGTAATATTTATTTAGACAGAATCAAACAGGCAGTGGTCAGCGGGCAATAACAGGAATATCAGAGGCAGAGCAGAGACGTAAACAATACCAGGCAGGGGTCGAGGTCACAAGCACAGGTTCAGAGGTCCAAGGTCGGGCAGTCCGGGGTCAAACACAGAAGTAGCAATCAGAGGGAATGGTAAACGCTCAGCAATGTCAGCCGGGGCAAGAACAAGACTTCGCAACGTGTGTAGGGAAGTGTGCTGCTTATATGTGGGTGAGTGAATGAGGTGTGGCAAGACAATCAGGGCTAATGAGTGACTGGTGACAGCTGTGTGATTGGTGCAATGGTGGATGGGAATGTGTGTGTTGTAGTGCAGTGAATGATGGGAGTTGTAGTGTGGTGAGAGGCAACCAGATTCGTGACAATAATGGATTAAAGGCATTTTATGGATTTAATACAAATCATGCTAAATACGTATTGATTACTTATTGATTACTATTTCACTGTCCTTTTCTTTGAATGAATGAATGAATGAATGAATGAATGAATGAATGAATAATAGGACAGTTTCAAAGTAAGTGAAGCTGTAAATAATGAAAGACTATTTCAATAGTACGGACACAAATAAACTATGTTTTAAAATGACTTTAATGTGTAAAAAAGCTTACTAACCTTTTATAGTTTAAGTTATGTTTAATTATATGACCCTAAACAAGTGAACAACATTCAGCTCAAATAATAGACATTTTGGTGAATTTGTGAGTGCTTTAATCAAATTAGAAAATGTAACGATTATAATATTTGTGCTTTTAAATCCTTCAAACAATTGCCTTAATTACTTTCATTCCAGTGCTTCACTCAACATTTATTCATTAATAAATTTATTTATTTGAGGATTCCGATGCATCATAATTATTATGTTTTTATTATGATTGTTAATTGAGCTTAACTCCAAAAAGAACCTGGATTATTCCTTTTGAGGTTTATTTCATCTTTAATGTTCTTGAAGGCTTCAAATATGTAATATTGACCTCTCCAAAACATAAGTATTTTTAATAAATCTGAAAATAATTATAAGCTCCAGCTGTCACTAGATTCTGAAAAAAAAAAAAAAAAATATATATATATATATATATCTCAGGATCTCATTGTATCATGTCATAGAAGTTAGGTGGAAAAGTTTCAAACAAACTGAGGAGCCTAATTTGGGCCATCCCTCGGCGTGGAAGATGGGACTACCTTTGATGGTGATGTCCCACTGGATGTCCCACTGCTTCAGAGACATCTGCCTCGTTCTGCAGAGAAGCATTTATTAAGAGAACGGCAATTAAACCTGGTGCATCTGATCTGCTGTCATACATTCAGAAGAAGAACTTGGTATGGAGGTGTTTTGATTCTACTCCTAATTCACATAACATTGAGGTTAATTACTCAATGAAATCTCCTTGAAGTTGTGGACCATGACCTTACAAAGACCGATTTCGTCGCTAATGTTAAGAGAACGTCTGGTTTATTTTGCCTCTCTGTGACGAATGAAGGTTTAAGGCTGAAACAACATCACTGCTGCTATTTAATTAAGTCATCTGTATGGAACAGGGAGGTGGAAAAACACAAAGCCTGCTTAATGACATTATCTTAAAATGCAAACTTTAGCCTGGAGCGACCATCATTCCAGAGCCAACACAAAACACATTCATTAAACCAACAATTAGTGTGTTTATGCATTCGCAAATAGGTGGTAGTACTTACAATTTTATGCAAATGTAGTTCAAAAACATGACAGACTTATGCAAATATATCACATAACATAACTCTATGGTAGTCATTGCTTGCAGTGGTAATTTATTTATTTATATTTCTGTGAAGTAGTGTATGAATTCACTGTGCATTATTCTGAAGATGATTCATCTAAAAAACAAATATTAAGAACTAATGATATGTAAATAAAGTTTCTTGTCAATTTTGTATAAAAAAAATATAAGTATACAAGTATGAAAATGTATGTGCATATCTATCTATCTATCTATCTATCTATCTGTCTGTCTGTCTGTCTGTCTGTCTGTCTGTCTGTCTGTCTGTCTGTCTGTCTGTCGTTCTGTCTGTCTGTCTGTCTGTCTGTCTGTCTGTCTGTCTGTCTGTCGGTCTGTCTGTCTGTCTGTCTGTCTGTCGATCTATCTGTCTGTCTGTCTGTCTGTCTGTCTGTCTGTCTGTCTGTCATCGTCTGTCTGTCTGTCTGTCTGTCTGTCTGTCTGTCTGTCTGTCTGTCTGTCTGTCTGTCTGTCTGTCTGTCTGTCTGTCTGTTCTATCTCGTCTGTCTGTCTGTCTGTCTGTCTGTCTGTTGTCTGTCTGTCTGTCTGTCTGTCTGTCTGTCTGTCGATCTGTCTGTCTGTCTGTCTGTCTGTCTGTCTGTCATCGTCTGTCTGTCTGTCTGTCTGTCTGTCTGTCTGTCTGTCTGTCTGTCTATCTGTCTGTCTGTCTGTCTGTCTGTCTGTCTGTCTGTCTGTCTGTCTGTCTGTCTGTCTGTCTGTCTGTCATCTGTCTGTCTGTCTGTCTGTCTGTCTGTCTGACTGTCATCGACTGTCTGTCTGTCTGTCTGTCTGTCTGTCTGTCTGTCTGTCTGTTCGCTGTCTGTCCTGCCCGTTCCGTCTGCCCGTCTGTCTGCCTGCGTTCGTCTGCCCGTCTGTCTCTGTCTGTTCACCGTCCCTCGCCCGTTCGTCTCGTCTGTCTGTCTGCCCGTTCGTCTGTCTGTCGCATCTGTCTGTTCTGTCTTCGTCTGGCCCGTTCGTCCGCCCGTCTGTCTGGCCCGTCCCTGGCCCATCCATCCATCCATCCATCCATTGATCTATCCATTTATCTATCCATCTATCTGTGTGTGAAAATCTGTGTATAAAAGAAAAATAAATATAGAGCGGGTGACTGTGAGAAATGGCCATTGGAAGGGTTTGTGTGATGTAAAGTAGGAAATGTTGACCTTTTAACAACTTAATAGCATGACAGAGGACCAGCAGATTACTAGAGGGCAGAGCGAGGGAGCGAAAGAGTGATTGTCCTTCACTTTCAGCTCTCGTTCTCCATCCATCTGTAATCCCCTTCTGCGATCTGTCTCTCCGCTCCACCGGCTCCAGGGTCCCTCACGAGCCTTTCCAATCCCTCTGTATCTCGGGAGGTCAGAGAGGCAGTCGGTCCCGTCAGTCAGTCATATCCTCAGCATTACAGACTTCACTCCTGTGTCACCGCCCGACACCGAAACCATCACCCCATGTGAGGTGAGCTTCATACTGTACTGTATGCATGCATCTACAGTGTGTGGCCACACCTTTCTAATACGGTATAGGACCAAGCTATTTCAGGCCTATACTGGCATTCTTAGATGCTGTATTTAATGTTTCGACTGTACTGAAGTATACCAATACTATGATAGATGTGTAGATATTTAGGAAACAAGTTCACTTACATTTGTATCCAAAAACAATGCAACTGCCAGTTATTCTACTTTGACATGTGCATTCCATGTCCTGATGCTTGTTTTTGTTGTGGTCTGTGTGACTCCGCCCACTACCAGTTAAACCAATAGTATTTAAACAGCCTGGGTTGCCAGTTTGTGGAAAACACAGTGGTTCTACCCAAACTAAAAAGTATTGGCATTCATCTGTAAAAATCTAAAACACAGATAAATCAATGCATTAGCTTCCAGTATAAAGCTTCTCACTTGTGCTTATTACTGTTGCATTCTCAATCTGGCAACCCACATGAGTGTCGAGTCACATGAGGAGGAGCAGGAGAAACAATATATTGCATTTGGACTGCAGTACCCATTTCAATTGTTTTTTTCATCCCGGTTAAGTGTGTCTCAGGAGCCCTAACCATTTTGGTCAATGACCAAAGACTTAGCACAATTATATGTAATAAGCCAATAATGCATGTGGTCATGTAAATGCATAAACCTGCTTTTTAGTAGAGGAAAATACAATTCTGATTCTTTCTTAGTCTTACAAATAATAAAATGCATTCTCATATAATGCAGCCGAGGTAGAAGTGGTACAGTCCAAACGCTGCATCTGTAACCGCACACACAGAGAAAGTAAGTCTGTAGAAACCTCCCACCGACATACTGCAGTCCTCTGGGGTTGTTAATGCTTCAACATTAAAATCCACATAACAAATGGAGTACTCGGAGTCAGACACATGGAGATATACATTTTGACAACATTATCAGGAAATAACCTGTTTTTTCTGTGTGAATATACCTTAAACTTGGAAAACAGGTTGTTTGATTAAGCTGATTTTTAGTGTTATCCTCCTATTGGTGTGCATATAAATGTTTAGTGTATCACTAATCATAGCAATTTCTGAGATACTCCGACACCATTAAAGAGATAAAACCGAACCATCTTTCAATTGTGCTCCAACATTTACGAAACCCATTTCTAAAGCGTTAGCGGTTACTTTCTTGACTGGATAGTCTTGATGGGTCGGACAACCGTCAACCCTCCATACAAAACATATTTAGCCTTAGAACAACTTTCTCCTAAAAATGAGAGCAATCATCACGCTGGTCAGGCTTTTAGCTTTCTGGAAGATAACTGCAAGGTTGTTACTCTGAGCCGCTGAAAGCACACGCTCTACTCAGCAATTTCCACCGAGCAAATTCAGTACAGCATCTCTGCCTCACTTAGTGGAAAAACCTATATCAAAGGCCATTTTCTGAAGTTTGACCTGGCATTGACGATAGATTGAGCACGAGGACATAGGTAGATAGACTCACAGAGAAGAGGTCGTCATAGGCCTTTTTACAAGAGACGAAATCAAGTAAACTACTGCAAAATATATTTTCCCCTTACAGAATCTGTGTAGGAAGAGCACACCTTGGGAGAACAGCATCTGTCAACAGATATATTATTAACCATGTTGATCTAAAGCATCATCAAAATGACATTACACCGAGTAGAGCAATTGGACTTCTCATTCCCATCTCTGAGCAGACGAGAGAGAGAGAGAGAGAGAGAGAGAGAGAGAGAGAGAGAGAGAGAGAGAGAGAGCAAATGAGAGAGAGAGAGAGAGAGAGAGAGAGAGAGAGAGAGAGAGAGAGAGAGAGAGAGAGAGAGAGATCATCAAAATGAGAGAGAGAGAGAGAGAGAGAGAGAGAGAGAGAGAGAGAGAGAGAGAGAGAGAGAGAGCAAATGAGAGAGAGGGATGTTCAATAACTTGGCAGGCAAAGGAAGCAATTTCACCAAACTGTTTTTCTATCAAGTTTTCCTACACCTAAGAAGAAGAATGAATTTAAAGAAAACCCATTCCCAAAACACAGCAGTGCAATCTATTGCTCGGAAAATTTGAAAGTATTTTTGATCACCAAGGCTGCATTTATTTGATCAAAAATACTGTAACAGCGTAAATATTGAGAAGCATTATTATAATTTAAAATAGCTTTTTGATGTGTGAATATATAGTACAATTAAATGTATTTATGTGATCAAAGCTGAATTACTCCAGTCTTCAGTGTCACATGATCTTCAGAAATCATAATAATAAGCTGATTTACTGCTCAAGAAACATTTCTGATTATTATCAATGTTGAACACAGTTGTGCTACGTACTATTTTAATGGAAATTGTGACATATTTGTATTTATTTGTGTTTTTATGCAAGATTATGGATTGGTGTAGAGGCAATTTTCTCTCAGAAGCTGTTAGCAATGAGCACTGAAATAAGATTTTCATTTTGTTGTAGAAAAATGTAAATTATATTTTGGCAGCGACTATTTGTACTAAGTGTAAATATCAATAAAGTCTATAAGTGCAAATAGCAATGGATTCTGTTTACACTAACTGAAAATATCAGTATTTTCTTAGTGATATGCTATTTACACTAAGTGCAAATAACTATATATTTATTTACACTGTTAAAATAGCAGGAGTTTCTGCAAATTATACTACTTATTGCAAATAATGGCAATTATCTTCACCTCAGTATTGTAGTACATTATAAAACAGTATGCAATAGTTACATTATTGAGGGTTTGAACTTGCGTAAAAAAATATCTACGTCATGTGCTTTAATATCATGTATCTATGGTAGTGTACACAGTATGTTGTATAAACTACTTTTATGGTGCCCCCCCCATTTTTGTAAATGTATGTGAAAGCATTTGAATAACCATTTTTTTCCCCAAATGTTTCTCTTTTTTTAGAATTTTTATTATTATTATTATTATTATTATAATTTTTTTTGCCTTCTGTACAAATACTTACAAATGCTAAAATACTTTTGTCAATTCAGGAGACCAGCCAAAGCGATAGTCCGTGTTTGCATGTCATTGCTGTGGCCGAATGTGTTGTTTTGCCTCAGGGCAACTCTGTGCAGCAGAATCCTGACAGAGGGGAAGAAAAACATGACACAGGGTCTCTCCAGGTGGAGATAAACTTTCAGGAAAAACTGTACTTGAGGGCCGAATGCACATCAGCTGCTGCCGTGGCATTGCCTAGTCTCTGACCATCTCATTTAGAGGGAGCGTGAGCCTGGCGACCCCATTAACTCCAGTCTTTTCCTCCCATCTGTCAAACCACACAAAGCCACTTGGCACAAATATTACAAACCTCAGCGACAGGCGTGCTCAGCCAGCCCGAGTCCATCTTTCTGCTAACCTCCATTTCACCTGCAGAAAGCCTTGTACATGTAAAGCAGGCCTAAAAGTCTGTATTTCTTGCTTTTGTCTGTTTCTCTTAATGCTCTGTAACCTTCCAAAATTCCAAGATGTTTTCGATGGTGATTTATTCCTCTCAAGCGATTCATGCACAGATGAATTGCTATGCAATTACCATTTGTTAAAAAAGAAGAAGAGTAAAGCAGAACTGGAAGTCAGCAGATGGCTTCAGACAACCTGATATGCATGCTTTTGTGGAGTTGACTAGCTCAGTTAGTGTCAGCAGTTCAGGATTGGGATTCTCTGTCTTCCTCTCTCTCTTTGGCGTATTGGATTTCAGGAACCTGGGCTATCTATGAAGCCATAACCTGATCTTTGTAATCTCAGATAATGCTCCGCTCCCTGGCAGCAACAGGAAAGATGAACAGATTACCTGATAGACAGAGCAATTAACCGTCGTCATCATCCAGCGCTGTGATGTTTTCTTTATCTCTCCTGCACTTTGCCTGTGTTCTGAAATGGCATTTCATGTAACATTAGGTGAGCTGCATGCTTTCATTTCTGAGGAAATCGAGCCTCAAGTGTACTATTCACATCCAAGTCAGCATCTGTATCTGCACTTCTTGGGCATCAGTCAAGGAGTTCATTATTATTTTATTTGATGTTTGTTTTGTGCTCTGATTTTTTCTTTCAGTTCAGGAAAACAAGATCTTAAAGTAACCAAGAATCATTATTATTATGAGGTGAAGTCTTGTTTAACATTATTTAGGCCTTTTATTGTTGCCGCAGAAATCACACAACAAAACCAAATGTTATCATTTCATATTAAGTAAACAATGTAATGATGCACTTGAAAACGAGGTAATTGATATGACAACTAATAATACAATTAATGCCGCTATTTCAATATTAATAAGGATTCATTTTTAGATGTCGTCGATACGTCAGTTTTGTATGTTTAAATTATGAAAATACATCAGTATTGTACGTTTTATAGAACCACATTTCATGTGAAATATATATGAATGATCATGAGATCACATTGGTTGGGGAGACTGGGAATGGTAGTAACACTTTTTGTTTGAGCATCAGTAACGTCTCGGTTACTTGTGTAACCCTCGTTCCCTGAAGGAGGGAACGGAGACGTAACGTCAGAGTGACTGACTAATGGGATCTCGCCCAAGAGCCCAATCACCTTCGAGTGTTAACAAAACAAGCCAATGACAGTTGGCGTGCGTGTTTCGCCACGCGCACCCCGCCCCGCGGTTCGGATATAAACTTTGGGCACATATCCAGGCCGGGGTCTCAGGACAATGTGAGAGTTACCCGGTCCGAATTCTAGGCACGAATCGTTGACCGAAATGCTTGCAGGTCCCCTACTCTCTTGACCGTGGCCAATGCCGCGAGGAGCACTGTCTTCAATGACAGGAACTTAAGCTCTACTGACTGCAGATGCTCGAAGGGGTCCAAGGCTGACATGACTGAGGGGAGATCCCAAGATGGTACCAGATGAGGGTGCGGAGGATTTAACCTCCTCGCCCCTCTGAGGAACCTGATGACCAAGTCGTGTTTCCCCACATACTTACCATCTACTGCATCGTGATGTACGGCAATAGCGGCAACATACACTTTGAGGGTGGAGGGAGACAGCCTTCGCTCCAACCCATCCAGCAGGAAAGAGAGCACAACTGCGATCGGGCATCTACGGGGGGTCCTCCCAGCGGGGAGAACACCAATCGATAAACAGGTTCCACTTCAGCCTGTAAACGTGTCTTGTAGATGGGGCCCTGCAGAAGTGATAGTGTTTACTACCGCTGGAGGTAGCCCACCTAGAACCTCCGTGTCCCATCCAGGGACCATACGTGGAGATTCCACAAGTCTGGACGTGGGTGCCAGAGGGTGCCCCCTCTCTGAGAAAGGAGATCCCTCATCAGAGGAATTTGCCAAGGAGGGGCTGTCACGAGGAGCATCAGTTCTGGGAACCAAGTCCGATTGGGCCAGTAAGGCACCACTAAAAGGAATTGCTCCTCATCCTCCCTGACCTTGTACAGGGTCTGTGCGAGAAGGCTCACTGGGGGAAACGCATATTTGCGTAGGCCTCGAGGCCAGCTGTGTGCCAGCACGTCTGTACAGAGGGTCCCCTCGGACAGGGAGAAAAACAGCTGGCAGTGAGACGTGTCCGGGGAGGCAAACAGGTCTACCTGAGCATCCCCGAAGCGTCTGCAAATCAGCTGGAGTACCTCGGGGTGGAGTCGCCATTCTCCCGGAAGGGCGTGCTGACGTGAGAGCTCGTCGGCTGCACGGTTGAGCTCGCCTGGGACATGAATGGCGCGAAGCGACCTCAGATGTTTCTGACTCCAAAGGAGGAGATGGCGGGCGAGTTGTGACATGCGACGGGAGCGTAGACCGCCTTGGTGGTTGATGTACGCAACGGTCGCAGTATTGTCCGTATGGACCGGTAAATGCTTCTCATGTTGCAGCGTTTTGAAGCAGCGCAGAGCAAGCCATACTGCCAGTAACTCGAGGCAATTGATATGCCACTGCAGCTGGGGCCCTGTCCAGAGCCCCGCAGCTGCATGCCCGTTGCACATAGCCCCCCCTTACAGGCCCTGGACGGAAGGCGTGGATTACCCCTCCAGGCGGCGCCTTGCGGGCAGAGCTGCATGGCAATAGCGCGCTCTCCACATGCACAGAAGAAAGCTGCAGCACACCGTCAGTCAATCTATCAGCACTGGACAGCAACCTCTGCTGACGCGCCGTAACACCAATGCCGTTTGTCTTGTAGACACTCTGGAGATTTGCGGAAAGGCTCGGCTCCGAAACGTAAAAGCTGTTGTGCATTTACACGCGATCTCCTTTTATACCCGCATCGCAGGGCGGGGTGAGCGTGGCGAAACACGCACACCAACTGTCATTGGCTTGTTTTGTTAACACTCGAAGGTGATTGGACTCTCGTGCGAGATCCCATTAGTCAGTCACACTGACGTTACGTCGAACGTGACTGACTGATAGGAAACTCAGTGGTTGTTTGTGCTAGATCTCTCAAACTTACATTTGTCTACTACAAATAACACGTGTACTGCCTAATCACAGATTATGTGATTTAATGTCAAATATAAAGAGTTTTATTCTTAACCTACCCCACTACTGGGGTGAGTTGTAACACGGGCTGAGGATAGATGTAACAGTGTGAAGTAATTTGCTGAAATAAGACCCACACTTCCAATTTATTCAAAAACTTTATTGGAGAATTAAAAAAAATCACTTTTCAATAAAGAGAACAATTTAAAGTGACAAAATATTATATTCCTTTTAAATGTAGCACATAAACAATTATGTGTGTGTGTGTGTGTGTGTGTGTGTGCGTGTGCGTGTGCGTGTGCGTGCGTGCGTGCATGTGAACTGTGTTCCTGTCAAATAAGCATTCAGTCACTAGCTGTGTTGCCATCTATCTATTTGTATGTGAATTTTGGAATGCTGGATGGAAATGTCAAGATGCGCAGAAATTCTAAAAATGTGTACGCAAAACATATGTGCTCATTTGAGGCGGACAGTGTTTTTGTCCAATAAAAAAGTTATGCACATAAACTATGAAGGAAACATAAATCCCTTGATGTACAACAAAAAGCTCACATGACATTGCCTCAATAGAGGATGTGATTGGATAACGATTTGTTGTAATCATTAAGACTTGCTTGTTACATTTTTAATAAACTGTTACAACTACCCCCACCCCAAGCAGCCATAACATAGCTAACTGTTTTAGCATGTGGGTTTTAAGAAACAGTTAAACTAGAGAAACAGCTATTTTAGGTTATGTAAGTCAAAAGATTGTATCTACAACAAAATGATTGCTAGGCAAAACAATGATCTTATTGAAGAATATTGGTTTCTTTCATAAAATCTACAATGTTGCTCACATTCATATGCCACTTCTTCTGTAACATTAAAAATGTAAATGGAGTGTATTTTATTTGATGACATAAACACCATGATGACCGTGTTACAACGAACCCCGTGTTGCAACACTCCCCGGTCTCCCATACTCTGTGCTGTAACACTAGCACAGGCTTTAGTAAAATACAAACACTATTGAAATTATTCTTCTTATTATTATATTTCATATACATTCTTCTTACTATTATTAATATATTGCTTATATACTTTTATTGCTTATATACTTATATACTTATCTGTCCATCCATCTATCCATCGATCTACTTACATACTTACTTGCCTATTTAATTACTGTCATTGTCTGTTGTACAAACTAGATACTTGTTTGGTATTTAGGGGTTTAAGCACGTACTAGAATTTTTTGTATCTGTATGTTGTACCTCCAGCTAAATTTGACCCCAGAAAAAATAAAATTATAACAGGTGAAACACTATCAACAATACTGTTTAACCAATCCCAGTAAAATGCTAACAGGAATCTGTACAAATATTTCATTCATATTTAATACCTGAGAACCTAACTTTCAACATCCCTTCACTAAAAGCCAGGAATGAGAATTCCCAGCACGTTTTGCAAATGAAACACACATTCAGTTCACGTACTGTATTTGCTGTAATTTAAATGCATGATCACCTCCAGAGCTCACAGATCCACTCACTGTCACACATACACACACACACACACACACACACACACACACACACACACACACACACACACACACACACACACACACACACACACACACACATGTTGTTTTTTATGGTTTACGGGGACTTTCCATAGGCGTAATGGTTTTTATACTGTACAAACTGTATGTCCTATTGCCCTACACCTACCCTACACCTAAACTTAGCCCTCACAGGAGACGGTGCATTTCTATTTTCCCTCAAAAAAACTCACTCTGTATGATTTATAAGCGTTTTAAATTATGGGGACACTGAAAATGTCCTCATGAATCACCTTCTCCTTTTAATACCTATGTCATACCCATGTCATTATACAAATTTGTGTCCTCATAAACCACATAAACATGCCCACACACACACAGAGACACACACACACACACACACACACACACACACACACACACACACACACACACACCATCATCACGAGGGGACTTCCACTGACTTCTGCTGTTTCATACACATCTGACGATAGTTGCTAAATCTAAGCCTCACAGCAACCCACACTTTTGGTGAAACGTGATTTAGTATGTTTATTAAGCAGTTTCATCATGAGGACGGTACCTGGTCTCACAGTGTAGCTGATGTCAGGTTTTAC
>CM050423.1:13826210-14011210 GCA_027564155.1 Gymnocypris eckloni scoliostomus | reverse complement strand
AGGTTTCTGGGCATACAGTGAAACGCGCTACTCACAGTCCATCCATTCATTCTCTCCTCTCCTGATTTAACATCTTGTTCTCATTCCACAATATACATCTTGCCTTTACTCTGCCTGGGGGCGGCTTCCCTCCTGCCCTGTCCTCTGTTCTTCTGCTGATCATGTGTTCATGCATCTGCAGTGTAAACAGTGCTCTCTTACTCAGCACTCTGGGAATGGTGAGCACTAATAGCTAATGCCTGTGGGTGGAACACATACTGTGTGTAATGCCAGTGCATCGCGAGGCATGGCAGAGGGAAGGAAGGGTGGTTGTCTTTGAATGTCTACGCTAAACACTAACCAATTATCTCAATCGCTGTTGTGTGAACAGTACGCTGGGTTGGGTGTTGGCAAGGAGGTAAAAATAGTCCTGTCTCAATCTTGTAACCATTGTGTGTGTGTGTGTGTGTGTGTGTGTGTGTGTGTGTGTGTGTGTGTGTGCGTGCGCGTGCGCGTGCGTGTGTGTGTGTCTCTGTGTCTCTGTGTGTGTGTGTGTGTGTGTGTGTCTGTGTGTGTCTGTGTGTGTCTGTGTGTGTGTGTGTGTGTGTGTGTGTGTGTGTGTGTGTGTGTGTGTGTGTGTGCGTGTGTGCGTGTGTGCGTGCGTGCGTGCGTGCGTAAACACGTTTATGTTGGAAACCTCTGTCTTTTTGTGCATTTGACCAAGTGTTTTAACTGTAAAGGAGATGAGAACAGTGAGTAAAACAATATAAAACTCCCGTTAAGTCTTTGTTAATTAGTATTTTGTCTTGTTTTCTAGTATAAAGATCTAAACATTCTTGAATCAAGGTTAATTTACTTGAAGAGCAAAATGATGTCTAGTTTTCTAAAAATAAATATCAAAATGTTCATAGTTTTTACTTAAAAAAATTATAAAAAAATCTGCCAATGGAGTAAGATCAAAGTAAGATCTTACAGTAATTAAAAGGCAAAACTAGATTATTTCTTGCCCCATCGGCAGTTTTTCTTCTTACTTTAAGCAAAAATTAAATAACAAAAGTTTAATATTATATATATATATATATTTTGTTTTTTTCAGAAAACAAGACTTAATATCTTAATTTTGCTCCTCAAGTAAATTGTTTATATTTATAAAAAAAACTTTATTTTTTTTACAGCATATGAATGATGTAAATTGTACTCTATTAATTATTTTATATACAAGTTCATTTGTTTTTACAGATGATAACATTATTAATTAAAGTAATATATGTAAAGTAATATATTTATTTAGATTAAAAAAACATTTTTATCCATATTTTATAGTCAAATTACATTTATTCTGCAATTAACCATTTTTTTCCCAACATATGGCAAGGCAACCAATTACCATGCTGTTTTATTTATTTATTCATTCATTCATTCATTGATTCATTCATTCATTTATTCATTCATTTATGATTTTTCTCTTTTTATTGCATAACATTACACACACATATGTACAGTGCAGGTTTGGGAAAGTGAGCATTTCTTAGCTTGACAGTGTCTCTCCTCCATGCATTAGCAGTTTTCAGGGAGTTTATCATTGTCTCTCTATTTCTGTGATCTGAAAACATAAAGCAAAGACATGCAAGATGTGTCCACGCTCTAACAAGATATCCTCGTTTAGCTCGTTTATTTCAAGTTCATGTTCTGAAATCTTAATACAGAGGAGAAGCAAGCAACAATGCATGAATATCTTTATGATTTTTACAGTGATTGATTCTTCCGAAATATTGACTTACCGCCACAGTTTGCTCCGTGACAGAGAATTGTTCATAATGTCTGTATTATTCATACATCACGTTGAGTTATTACACAAAACAATGCATTTGTGGGATGATAGTAGTAAACAAGAAAATGAAAGGTCAAACTTTCCATGCAATGCAAAACAAAATTGACACAGGCCTAATGGAGTATATCTGTTCTCACCGCCGAACTTCTCATTGTACCCGCTGCATCAGTGAATCGGTTGTATCTGGTTACACTCAGTGCATATATGCATGATTTCTGCACCTCCTGTTGACATGCATCATGCTTGAAAAATAATGCTGATGCACTTGGCCTGATTGTTGGTGATGGAGAGATGTGTATTAATGCATCGTGCTAGTGTAAGTGCGGTTGTGTGATAGACAGCTCTATTTGCAGACACAGAGTGAATATATCCTCTCAGTCATAGTCCATCAACACAGCGTTTGATATGAGCTGCTTCAGAAGATGCCAAATGAGCATTATCGTGTGGGATTAAAGACAATTAGGATCCGGTGCATGTCAAAGTCAACTCAAAGTAAACCTTGCTTCAGTTTATCAATTACATGCATTACATGTATTGATCTGTTCAGTGTGTTGACTAATGATTCTGTACAGTGTATTTGAGGAAAAATAAGTTATGACTTATAATTCTGCACAATGCTGTGGATCTTCAAAACATCATGTGTTTATTGTTAAAACATATATATTTTCAGTTTAACCTGTTATTTGTCACGGGCCCACCGGTGCCAGTGCATGTTTAAAACAGTAATATCTTAGTATGAACATAAAGCAATCTTGGCAAACTATATTTGGTTTGAAAGCCTAAAGACTCTAGTTTTCATATTTGGAGACTGATTATTTTAATATTTTACGGAGTAACTGAAGTGTATTAATTTGTCAGAAGAGTACTCAGAGAGCTAGTTCTGACTTGTACTTTGAAATAGTGATACATATATAAAATCATAAAACTCAGCAAAAATCTCATTCATGTTCATGTCAAGTGTTAAAAAGATAACATTCATGTTTCGAATATATATAAAAAACAATAGGTTCTCAATTTTTGTTGCAGCGTGAACGTTTAGGGTTCTTGCAGCATGTCTTTTATGTGATTTTTAGAGGTTGAATTGAAATCAAATACTGCCAAACTACCCTTAATACTTCTGAATGTGATGTCTACGACATAAATATGTGGAAAAGTAAGGAAAAACCTGTTTCAGATCACCATAAACGGAAAGGGAGCGCCCTTATATGGTCAAAAAATTATAATTGTATCTCTTAAATTGCTAGCAAGATAATTACATTTCACAGATAATCACAAATAAACAATAACTAGCACTGATTTAAGTGCAAACATGTTTAAGGATTAAAAGGATTTGTTTAGGATTTACTCTGAAGCTATTTTCTCTCAGTAATTACTAGAAAATGTCACAGATAATGAAAGGAACCGCACGTAACACAAAGCTTTAAGCATTGAGGTTTAAGGTCAAAGACTGAAATAGTATGTAAAGTATACTCCAACTATCGTTGTTTTATTAACAGCTCCGAAAGTCTTCGTCAAAGTAAGCCCTGATTGAGTTTCTGTCACCTCTTAGAGGGATTCTTCAGGACTCAAGACGTCTTAATTATCTCAATATAAGGCCTTCAAATCCTTCAATCACAGCAGAGCGTCTTCAATTCATAAGACTGTGTCACTAAACAGCCTTACATCAATATAAGTTTGCTTCAAATGCAAAATCAGAAGATAGCCGGAGGCTTGTTTCAGAGAAATTCAACACAATTAAGTGTTAATGCTAAAAACAAACGAACACAACATCTGTCCATGAGGTATACAATGTGTTTGCCTTTTTTTCTTGTCCACACATTGGCATATACTTGTTTATGTTGCAATCTTGAACTTGCTTCTGTTTGATAAATGTATATATATAATTTGTTTTTTTTGTAAAATGAATGAAAGAGTCTGTTGAAAGATGTATTTTTAAAATGTTGCTAATACAACACATTATCTGCCCCCTACACATGTACATTTAGAGAACATTTTAAATTATGTTCCCGTCATTTAATCCTTTAAAAGTGCTTCACTTGGTCTTAAAAAGTCTTTAAAGAGTCTCAAATCTGCAGCTGTTTGTTATGTCCTCAGACACTGACAAACACGGCGTGCCGTAACAGCCTCTTCCCACAGGAAGATTACCCCAAGAGCCGCTCAATCATCTTCTCAGCGTTTGATTACCTCACTTCCTGTGTCAGCGCGGGGACACGTCCAGTGTCTAATGGATTTAACTGCTGCCTTTCTTTGGCCTGCTTTACCTGTGACCCAAACACTGCCCGAGATCTGCTGTCGGCCGCTTGCACTTTTAGCATGTCTTTCTCCTCCATAGATCATACGGCTGTTCATTTACTCTGCATTTGCTCTCGTCTGTCAGATGTGACTCATATTTATAAACTCATAATCATTCAGCAGGGAAGGCTGTCTGGAAATGAGCAGAAAGCATGACATGTGAAGCCAGACACAATGCAATGGCTTGTACGATGATAATTGATGATGATGTGGTGACTATGACAACAGCCGCGGTCATAATGATCATATTTAGATGATCTACAGACAACCGTGGTGCTATTATGAGTCAGAAAAAGTTTAGTTGAGTTGACTTTTTGAAAAGGAGCCTGAAAAAATACAAACACCTAAGTTATACTCAAAACTATCACAGATTAAACCATTAATTAGAAGTTACTAATGAGTCTTAAAGGGACAGTACACCCAAAAATTAATTTGTCATCATTTACTCACCCCAAATCTGAGTTTACTCCTTCTATTGAAAATAAAAGAAGATATTTTGATAATTTCATAACTTTCATAATATGGTAAAAATACTATAGAAGTCAAATTTGGACCAGAAACTGTTTGATAACCAACATCCTGAAAAACATCGTTCTGCAAACGAAAGAAAATCGTTCAACTTGAGGCATCTATTTAAGGAAAAGTAAATGTGAAATTGGCTTTGTGTGTCGAACATGAAGTCGTTTGTAAAATAAAGAGAGATCCTGTAAAGTACGGCAAGTATTGAAAACAGATTTGCATGAGAATGAGACGCTGCTATGCCGGATGATTTGTTTGGCTGCTTTGCAACCATTTGATTATTAAAGCCATAATGCAACACAGATGGTTGTTAGGTGAGAAGATCATTTGCAGTTAAGTATTAATCTTTAAAGATGAATAAAAATGCACCGATGAGGGCTTTCATTTACAGATTTCATTCTTACTTTGTGTGCTTTGTGTGTCAAATAGACTGACAGAAATAGTTTCGGCTCATTACAAGCAGCTAATAGCGCTCTGCTCATGGCTTCATTGCTCCTCGAGACTCTCAAGGTGAAAGTGTCTTTTCATTGCTGGACCTAGTTAACCTGGCCGCGTTTGAGCCGTGTCCTGCACAGAGGACAACATCCCCACAGTTACTGCTTCAAGGCTCTCTATGAACATCTCCCAATGCTTCATGCTGCACTTGATGATAGTCACAGCATTGTGAATAATAGGCTATAGGTTTACAGGCTACATCTGCGTTGAAGGGATAGTCACCCTAAAATTAAAGTGTGCTGTTCATGTTCACACCCTCGGGCCATCTGAGATATAGCTTTCTTTTTCTTCTTGAGTAGAAAAGTAAAGAAGATTTTTAGCTGAAACCGTGCTCGTTGGTGATTTATATAACGCAAGTCAATGGCTACCTGGCACTTTGAGAGTCAAAAATACATACAAGCAACACAGAATTAATACACGTGGCTCCTGGTGATATTTTGAGTTCGTAAGGAAGCAAAGCGATCAGTCTGTGCAAGAAACCGAACATTATTACGTGTGATCCAGAGTCTCGGGCAAACGGTCTCATGATGTTCAGTTTCTTGAAACAGTGTTTTCATTTCAAACTGAAACATCAGAAAATGCTACAATTATCTTACTGTGCATGCATACATGTCATAAAAGCTGACTGAGATGATACAGAGACACCAAAATAATAATAATATCCTCACACTGTTATTCTGGAAAGACCATTGTATTAGCAAAACTATTAGATGAATGGTATGAAATGCAACGGTCATCATGTTTTGCTGCAGAGACTACAAAATATTTGTAGGAACATAATATGAAGACTGTAGAAAGTTGCACTTAATTTTGATGCATAAAAAACAAGACTTAACATATTATGTACAATTAGATATTAAGTCTATTTTTCTGAAAAGAAAATGAGTGATTCTTTCTTCAGTTTGTATTAAAGGTGCAATGTGTAATATTTAGGATGATCTATAGACAGAAATGCAATATAAGATACATAACTACATTTTCAGAGGAGTATAGAGACCTTACATAATGAACCGTTATGTTTTTATTACCTTAGATGAGCTATTTATATCTACATACACCGCGGGTCCTCTTACATGGACGTCGTCACTGTGTTTCTACAGCAGCCCTAAACAGACAAACTACTCTACAGAGCGCGTTTCGTCTCTATGTTATTACATACACGGACACAAGCATGAACAGTAATATTGACAAGGACATCGGTTTATTGAATAATTAAGTAAATATAATTCCTTAATTTACCTTTGTAAAGAAACCTCATTGCTGTCTGTGGTCTCAGACGACGGCATCTTAGCGCTGTATCGGCCACCGTAGCTTCTCTAAAGTGTGTGTGTGTGTGTGTGTGTGTGTGTGTGTGTGTGTGTGTGGGCTGAGTCGTTGATTGCAAATCACAACCTCAACCGCTAGATGCCAAATCTACACACTGCACCTTTAAGAAAAAAAAACTTTCGGTGGCAATACAAAATAATCCTGATGTCCCATTAAATTAAGACATTTTTCTTGCCACATTAGCAGGATTTTTGTTTTCTTGTTTTAATCATAAACTCATTAAATTTTTTACATTTGATACATTAATATTATATATTACAGTTTGCACAGTTCAAACACTCGTTTTGTGGCGTTAAAAATGTGATTTGCTCAATTTTAGAGTAGTCAGTTATTATTAAACCCGTGTTTGGCTGAGCAGAGCAAAAGCACTGTCTCGGTGTGAAAGGAAGGTCAACACAGAGAGAAACGGGTTTTCAAATGCATCTGGATGAGTTTGCACGTAGCCTTACTCTGCACATTATTAGAAGATTGTTTTGTATTATTTGAAAGAACTATACTGTAATAAATATGAATAGCGTATAGTCATTATAGAGATTGCATCGGCTCTTGGTTATTAAAGGAGAGTGAACACAATAGCTTATGGTGGTGCTCGTCCTTCTCTGAACTATTGCATCAGCAGAATTCACTGTTCCCAGCTGGGCAGTTTAAATGTTACATCGGGCTTCACTTTCAACCTATCATTGTCATTATTTATGATTCAGACTATGCATTTCTTCTTTTGGCATAAGATCATCCACTTTCAGAGAAGCAGGAACTCTTGTATCGCTAATACAATGTCCTGATAAAGGAAAGATTTCCCCCAACAGTTCATAAGTCACACGAGTCAGCGAGTGCTGGCATCTCTTGTAAGCGGATCGGTCTTGGCAAATATTTAGCGTCTGCCATTGACTTGTCTGTTACAGACCTGATGAACTCTGGTGACAGAGTAAATCAGTAACAATCCTGACAGACGCCGCTGTAGGGAACGCAACTAATTCTGTTCAGACATTAGTGTCAAGATCAACCGAACCAAGTCCCTTTCAGTTTAGTTATACGAGCTGAATGACCAACCTGAACACACAGATACAGGATAGAGAGATATCTTCAGTTTAATACTCCCCCAGCCGTCGACTTTACCTCTCAAAATTACTGACGCAGATATGAATTTACAAAGATTTATGTGTATTTATTTAGTGTGCAGGATAGAGAGATATCTTCAGTTTAATACTCCCCAGCCGTCGACTTTACCTCTCAAAATTACTGACGCAGATATGAATTTACAAAGATTTATGTGTATTTATTTAGTGTGCAGGATAGAGAGATATCTTCAGTTTAATACTCCCCCAGCCGTCGACTTTACCTCTCAAAATTACTGACGCAGATATGAATTTACAAAGATTTATGTGTATTTATTTAGTGTGCAGGATAGAGAGATATCTTCAGTTTAATACTCCCCAGCCGTCGACTCTACCTCTCAAAATTACTGACGCAGATATGAATTTACAAAGGTTTATGTGTATTTATTTAGTGTGCAGGATAGAGAGATATCTTCAGTTTAATACTCCCCCAGCCGTCGACTTTACCTCTCAAAACTACTGACGCAGATATGAATTTACAAAGGTTTATGTGTATTTATTTAGTGTACAGGATAGAGAGATATCTTCAGTTTAATACTCCCCCACCTCTCGACTTTACCTCTCAAAACTACTGACGCAGATATGAATTTACAAAGGTTTATGTGTATTTATTTAGTGTACAGGATAGAGAGATATCTTCAGTTTAATACTCCCCCAGCCGTCGACTTTACCTCTCAAAATTACTGACGCAGATATGAATTTACAAAGGTTTATGTGTATTTATTTAGTGTACAGGATAGAGAGATATCTTCAGTTTAATACTCCAGCCGTCGACTTTACCTCTCAAAATTACTGACGCAGATATGAATTTACAAAGGTTTATGTGTATTTATTTAGTGTGCAGGATAGAGAGATATCTTCAGTTTAATACTCCTCCAGCCGTCGACTTTACCTCTCAAAATTACTGACGCAGATATGAATTTACAAAGGTTTATGTGTATTTATTTAGTGTGCAGGATAGAGAGATATCTTCAGTTTAATACTCCCCCAGCCGTCGACTTTACCTCTCAAAATTACTGACGCAGATATGAATTTACAAAGATTTATGTGTATTTATTTAGTGTGCAGGATAGAGAGATATCTTCAGTTTAATACTCCCCAGCCGACTTTACCTCTCAAAATTACTGACGATATGAATTTACAAAGGTTTATGTGTATTTATTTAGTGTGCAGGATAGAGAGATATCTTCAGTTTAATACTCCCCAGCCATCGACTTTACCTCTCAAAATTACTGACGAGATATGAATTTACAAAGGTTTATGTGTATTTATTTAGTGTGCAGGATAGAGAGATATCTTCAGTTTAATACTCCAGCCGTCGACTTTACCTCTCAAAATTACTGACGAGATATGAATTTACAAAGATTGTGTGTATTTATTTAGTGTGCAGGATAGAGAGATATCTTCAGTTTAATACTCCCCAGCCGTCGACTTTACCTCTCAAAACTACTGACGAGATATGAATTTACAAAGGTTGTGTGTATTTATTTAGTGTGCAGGATAGAGAGATATCTTCAGTTTAATACTCCCCAGCCGTCGACTTTACCTCTCAAAATTACTGACGCAGATATGAATTTACAAAGGTTTATGTGTATTTATTTAGTGTGCAGGATAGAGAGATATCTTCAGTTTAATACTCCCCAGCCGTCGACTTTACCTCTCAAAATTACTGACGCAGATATGAATTTACAAAGATTTATGTGTATTTATTTAGTGTACAGGATAGAGAGATATCTTCAGTTTAATACTCCAGCCGTCGACTTTACCTCTCAAAATTACTGACGCAGATATGAATTTACAAAGGTTTATGTGTATTTATTTAGTGTGCAGGATAGAGAGATATCTTCAGTTTAATACTCCCCCAGCCGTCGACTTTACCTCTCAAAATTACTGGCGCGAGATATGAATTTACAAAGGTTTATGTGTATTTATTTAGTGTGCAGGATAGAGAGATATCTTCAGTTTAATACTCCCCAGTCGACTTTACCTCTCAAAATTACTGACGCAGATATGAATTTACAAAGATTTATGTGTATTTATTTAGTGTACAGGATAGAGAGATATCTTCAGTTTAATACTCCCCCAGCCGTCGACTTTACCTCTCAAAATTACTGACGCAGATATGAATTTACAAAGATTTATGTGTATTTATTTAGTGTACAGGATAGAGAGATATCTTCAGTTTAATACTCCCCCAGCCGTCGACTTTACCTCTCAAAATTACTGACGCAGATATGAATTTACAAAGATTTATGTGTATTTATTTAGTGCCAAATAAGAGCTTAATTTCAATAATCAAGCAATTAAAACAAAGAAACAAGCAAATAATGTTTCAGAAGGAAAGTGTGGAGCTTGTCCTAGAGGAAATATAGTTCAATATGAACTAATATTAATTTCAATATTACATTAGTTTAATAAAAATTTTGATGTTTTATACATATGTGAATTAATAAATATATATATGTATATTTGTAAATAAATAAACAAACAATAATACAATTATTATGAATAATACTACTACTAATAATAATACAATTATTATTATTTATACTAATAATAATACAATTTTGTTGAAGTTTGGTCATGTTTTGTCATTTTGCACATTTTCTAAACACAATTATTTGTAACCAGTAAAATAGACTTAAAATGATTGACAGCGTTGTTTTTTACTCTAACAGAATATTAACTTAATAAACTGATTCAAATGCTTGACTATGAAAGTATGGCATATATCAAATACTGTAAGAGAGCAGTTCCTGCCAAATAGGACTGGTATGGATTGCTTTCCTTATGCTGAGCCACCACTTTACAACTGCAAAGCCCTAAAGGTTCCCTCAAATCTAGAAAAAGACCCTCATATACTATTTATCTGGTGACAGGAGAGACTAATGGAGCTCTCTTTTCTCTTGTGAGATGACTCTAACTCCAGGTCCCTCGCTGCCAATGACTGCTGCCTGACTGACTTCTGTTCTTAAAGGAACAGTTCACCCATAAACCAGACGGACCAGAAACAGCATGAACGCACTGGAAGAGTAGCCCATACTACGTGTGCACTATGTTAAAGGACTTCTGAAGCCATGCGGTTTAATAGAAGCAGTGAAGGGGAAGTCACGCTTCAAAGGAAGTGTGCTTCATTTTACTGAATGTGTACTTATTATGTACTTCAAACATAGGCAGAGTTTCACATTTTTGCCTGGGGGGGCACCTACCGGTAGATCATGAGCTATGATTTTTTTTTTTTACACACCGTATATACCAGATTTTCTACATTTTCAATTATTTATAGCCTATATATGAAGAGCTCTTTTCCAAAACGCTATAAATCCATTTTAATAGTTTTCATGAAAATGACATTTTTTTACCTAGACCCATACATTTTGTTAATATTCAATTTATCATGTTAAAATGGTCTGTTGGCTCAGTCTGAACATGTTAAACAATGATTGTTAAACCCCCCCGGGTCCGCACCATCACACCGAGCGGGTCTCGAACCCGGGTTTCCGGCGCGGGAGGCGGGCGCTCTAACAAGGAACGCCAAAGGCTACAGCTTTTAACATCAGTCGCTAGAGCGCCTCTTTGTGAGGTCAGGAGAGTGAGGAACATTTTAAACAAGGAAATATAGCGATTTGGCATGAAACATTGATGGAGCAGTGAATAGGTTCAGTACAATTTGCGTAGATGTCCACGATCTTCTCTCCTGATAAATTTGCAGTCAAATCGTTTTCTATGTGCAGTATGGAAAGATCGGAAAATCTGTCCTGAGACATCGCAGATCGGAGCCAGTTTCTGATTCTTCTCATCACTGAGATTTTTTTTTTTTTACATTAATTACAAATAATTTAGCCTTAACATACTCATTAAAATACGATAATGCAAATAAAATGAGACAATGTGAAAATATTTTTGTATTTATAGATCTGACAAAATCGATTGGCTCTGATCTGGGGGGGCAGTGCCCCCCCCCCGGCCCCCCCCAAACTCCGCCTATGACTTCAAACTTAAACAAAATTATATTAAAGAAGTCGATTTTTAAAAAGTGCACTCTGCAAATAATGTAAAATGAAATGTTTTAATAGTATGTCGTCATGTTTTACAGAAGTACACTTATTGTGATGTTTGACTAACATACTAAAACACATGCAAAGTACTTGATTATCATGTTACTGTATTGTGTTGTTGCACATTGCATTTGGAGTTAGTATGTTTTAAATGTACTAAATTGCAACTACGTGGCACACAAGGTCCAATAGAAATGTTATTAAAGTATACTTTAGTTCAGTGGTTCTCAAACTGGGGTACGCGGACGAAATGCTGAGTCATACAGTTCTACCCCAACTTAAAGTTCAAACCGAGCATTGGTTTCTTACAGGCATAATGCTGCTTCTAGTATAAAAACAGGAAAATAGGAGTGCTGTAAACAGTCAAATAACATCAAAATACCTCATCTTTCACAGTCAGAACGGACTGCATCCACACAAGCAGCGTGCATATAATAGGATGCCCGTTAAACATGCTGCTGTAGCAAATCACGCTGTTGTTCATTGTATTTTAGATTTGTAGCGCTTAATAGCATGAAGAACAAATATTGATGGACTGTACATTGAGATCGATTTAAGAAACCCTCATACAGAAACACCCTGTGCGTGTTATTATTCCATGTTCAAAATACCAGCAAGAATGCAATTTTCCCTGAATATACAAACGATTGCAAATATGACAATGATTTTAAATAACAGTTCAACAAAAAGGGTAATATTAAGAGAACATTTTACATTTTAAAAACAATATTGTCAAAGTTATTTGTTATATTTTATAATGAAATAATAACAGTTGCAATTAAATCTGCAACAGAACTGGAGTGCGTCTCAACAGCTGTTTTGTTAGTGAAGGAATCGACAGATTTGAATGATTCAGAGAGTCAGTGATTAATAAATCATTCATAACTACATCCTTTTGCTTCCTTACTGAACAAATGATTGAATGACGTCATGCCTCGCTCAATAAAACGGTGACTTACCGCCACCTACTGGCGATTCTAGTTTTAAATCTACAAGTATCACTTAGTTTTAAAATACTTTTTGCATGAATAATACACTTTATGGAATGGTAAGATATGACTGTGACGAGTGGGAATGGAGCGAGGCCGGTGGAGTTAATGATAACGAACGACACCTGCGTCACTCACCGGTCTCGAGTCCCACGGAGGAGCTCTGGAAGGATAAAAGGAGGAGTGACGACAGTGGAAGACGAGAGAGGACCAGGCCTGGATTCTAGTTTGTGTTTTGTGTGCGGCAGTTGTCCGTGAGGGGCTGCTGCTTTTATTTTATGTTGGTTTATTTTATTATTAAAGTGTTTGGACGTTCGCCGGTTCCCGCCTCCTTCTTCCCGATCTACAAACTGTGTTACAATTACATAAAAAATGACATACAATTAATAAGGCTAGAAAAAAATCCATTTATGATGGCAAATATAGTCTCTTAATGTCAAAGATGTGACTGCGGTGTAAGTGGGGGTACTCTGAAGAATGCTAAACGTTTGAGAACCACTGTTTTAGTTGATCATAAATGTTTGTCAGTACACTGAGCTGTAACTTTAACCAAATTTCAAAGATAATAGAAGTAATTAAGCAATATTCAATACAGTACATATAATACATGTGAAGATGAAGTACTACTTAGATTAGTCAAAATAGTTCAACCGGTTACATTTAACATAAATGTCATCTATAATACATTTTCAGTTGATCGTAAATAACATGCATTCATGTGTCTGAAAACATTACATTCACTTTTCATTTAAATGTATTATTTCAAAGTCCATTGTTTCTGTAATAAGTTACTTTGTTTCAGAAGGAATAGTGCATGCTGTAATTTATGTGAACGTTGGTCTCAATGAACGAATTCTTCTTTCGTGTCACAGAATTGTAACGACACGAGGGTCTTTCATTATTTATTTCAGGTGAACCGTTCTTTAATCTCAGATGCAGTGATCTCTGTCCTCACAAACGTCTGGAAAGAGCAGATCAAAACAGGAACGTTCACTTCTATGAACTTCATCGTCTCATCTTCATGCTTATTAAATTGAGTCAATATCACGAACACATAAAATCACTTTTAATAAAGCCAAGTCATTACAGGGTTATTAAACTTTGAATGCACCCAGTAGTAAATTATTACTGCTTTCATTATCTTCTATATCAATGTGCACATTCCTAATATCTGTGAATACTTTTAATATCCCTCAAAATGACCGTCCTGAGTGAGATTCTCCTGTAATTAACTGTGACTGTTAACGACCTCGTTAGTCTGATCAAATGTCTTCAGTCTCTCAGTACTGTAACGCTCACACGGTGTGACTGCAGTGTTAGAAATGCAAATATTAATGTGTGTGTTTGAGTACACAAGGTGAAGAAATAGACAACGAATGATCATTTTCTGTATGAATTAAAGGTGGCGGCCTAATTTAAGCTTTGTTTATACCTTTTTTATATCTGTCTTGTAACCTAAATGTCACGTAATGCACAGTTTATGTATATTTTTAATTATAATTTGATTATATACACACACACACACACACACACACACATATATATAAACACATTAATAAATATATCAATCAGTTAATCAATCAGAATATCTGACTTAAAAACTATACCTAGAAAAATCACAATATTCAATATAATTTTTGATAGTGAAAAATTGCCAAAACATTAAGAGCATAACATTTGAAAAGTATCTTAGTTAATTAACTTTTGACCATATTCAACTGCAACTCTTTTATCTGAGATTGCTCAGTTCCCTATCTGTCGGTCACTACGAGTTATGTCGTGACGACATAGGGGATTTACCTGGAAGCCCCGAACATCTCTGACTAAGAGAAAACGCCAATGAAATTGGCTAGTGGATTTTGCATACCTGAGCCACTCCCGTGCATACGGGTATAAAAGGCGACAGGTGCATCCACTCATTAGATTTTTGCCGAGCCGAGTGGATGAGAAGAGTGCTGATCTCCACAAAGCCGTTCATCTTTGTTTTGTTCCCGGTTGGCGTAGCAGTGCGATCAGCGGAGTCCCTCTCATCAGCGATTCCCTGGGCACTTCAACTAAAGAGCAAATTCTAAAGAGCAAATCACGGACAATCGCGTCTTTTTCAAGATGCCGTTTTGTCCGTGTCCTTCTGGTTGCGGTCGTTTTCTGTCTGCGGATGACGGACACGATCGTTGTCTTCAGTGTCTGGGCCCGACACGCTGAAGCTGCGTTCGTGGATGACTCATGCGCCTGTTGTGGGCGTATGAGCATGATTTCGCTGCGATCTCGCCTTTCCTTTATGAAAGGATTGGCACCCTCTGCCGCCACCCGTGCTGATCTCTCTGGCTCGAGCAGAGGATCGCCGGCTCGCTCTGGGAGATCTGAGGGTTACTGTAAGAGCCTCTCCGCCGGGCACGCCCCCACGGACCTCTTACTCCTCACGCGAACATCCCGTCCGGTTCCCGGGTGATTTCGCTGGTCTGTCCCACGGGCGCCCAGCATTTCATTCGTGCGCCATCTGTAGATAGGATGTCGATCGCAGCATCGGGGATGGGTTCACGTCCTCTGAGGATGAAGGTGCGGTGGGGCTGCCCCTCGGTGTTGTCGCCACCGCCGCACGGACCCAGAGCTGACGGCCATGCTTGCCGGGCAGCCGTGAGCATCGGGCTGGAGGTCAACAGACCGCCCAGTCCCGAGCCCTCGCGGCTGAACGATTGGTTTCTCGGAGCGGGCGCGGCTCACAACCGCGCCTGCCCCGTGCCTTTCTTCCCGGAGGTGCATGAGGAGCTGGCGAGTTCGTGGATGGCCCTTTCACGGCCAGAAGCCGCCGTCCGCCTCCTCCGTCCTCACTACCCTCGATGGCGGAGTGGCCAGGGAGTGCGGGCATTCCCAGGTGGAGAGAGCGGTCGCGGTGCACTTGTGCCCACGAAACGCCGCCACTTGGAGGAACCGTCCGCGTCTCCCGTCCAAGGCCTGTAAGCTGACAGCCGCTCTCGCGGCCAAAGCTTACAGTGCTGCGGGCCAGGCAGCCTCCGCCCTGCACGCCATGGCTATCCTGCAGGTTCACCAAGCCAAGGCGCTCAAACAGGTGCACGAGGGTAGTACCGACCCGGGGTTGATGCAGGAGCTGCGCACGGCGACTGACCTCGCTCTACGAGCGACGAAAGTCACGGCGCGGTCCCTCGGGAAGGCGATGTCCACCATGGTGGTCCAGGAGCGCCATCTCTGGCTCAACCTGGCAGAGATGAAGGACGTCGACAAGGCACGCTTTCTCGACGCCCCCATCTCCCAGGGAGGGCTGTTCGGCGACACCGTCGAGGGCTTCGCCCAGCAGTTCTCGGCGGTACAGCAGCAGACCGAGGCGATCCAGCACATCCTGCCCCGGCGTGATGCACCATCCACCGCTGCCCCCGGGGCCAGGCCTCAGTCTGCCCGTCGCCGTGGGCGCCCTCCTGCGTCCTCCAGAGCCGCTCCGCCCCAGGCCGAATCGACACATAGGCCGGCGTGTCGAGCCTCTCGCAGGAGAGCGGCGCCCAGCGTCCCAGCCAGGCCCCAAGTCGTCCAGGAAGTCGACGGCGGCCCTGACGCTGGCAACCCGGAGATGTTGAGTTTGCTCTTTCTCAGGAGACGGCGAGAACAGCCGCTCCTTCCCCGGTGGAGGGCCGGGAGGAGAATCTTCTGTTTCGTTTTGTTTCTGTTCCGCCGCTGGTCCAAGGGCCAGCGGTACCCACCTTCTCAAAGAAAGAGCAATTTCCTTTTCCTCCGGGTTCTCAGGTCCATGGGACGACAGTGTGCGACGCCTGCCTCCTCACTCTCGCCCACGACCCATTTTGCCAGTAGCCAAGAGAGTATGGTTGGGACGACATTCCTCCCCACGCACCTCTGGCCAGTCCGTTCGGGAACCAGGGAGTTCGGTGAGGATGCCTCAGAACGCACCGCCTTCTGTGCCATCCACCCTACTCCCTTCGCTGCACCACCACAGGTCGATTGTGCCGTTGGAGCCGCTTGCACAGCGCCTGAGGCGTGGCTCACGCTGCCCAGCCTGTCTCGCTGGCTCACGCGCACTGGTCGACTCGGCCACGCGATTCAGTTCGCCAGGCGACCTCCCAAGTTCAACGGCGTTCTCGAGACGCCGTCGGTGGCAGTCCGAACGCCCCTGTCTTGCGCGAGGAGATTGCTGTCCTCCTGGCAAAGGATGCAATCGAGCCGGTCCCTCCAGCCGAGATGAGGCAGGGTTTTACAGCCCTTACTTCATCGCACCCAAGAAAGGTGGTGGCCTTGCCAATCCTGGATCTGCGAGTCTTGAACCGGGCTTTACACAAGCTCCCGTTCAAGATGCTGACGCCGGCGCATGATCAAATGCATTCAGCCCCAGGATTGGTTTGCAGCGATCGACCTGAAGGGCCGCTTACTTTCACGTTCGATCCTTCCGCGACACAGACCGTTTCTACGGTTTGTGTTCAAGGTCGAGCATGGCAGTACAGGGTCCTCCCCTTCGGCTCTCCCTGTCTCCCGTGTGTTCACGAAGGTTGTAGAGGGCGCCCTTACCCCATTACGGGAAGTGGGCGTCAGGATCCTCAACTACCTCGACGATTGGCTTATTCTAGCCCAATCCAGAGAGCAGTTGGGCGATCACAGGGACTTGGTGCTCCGGCACCTCAGCCAGTTGGGGCTTCGGTCAACTGGGAAAAGAGCAAGCTCTCCCCTGTGCAGAGAATCTCTTTTCGGTGTGGAGTTAGACTCGGTGGGTATGAGGCACGCCTCACGGAGGAACGTGCCCAAGCAGTGCTGAACTGCCTGAGTTCCTTCAGAGGCAGAAATGTGGTACCACTGAAACAGTTTCAGAGGCTCCTGGGGCATATGGCATCCGCAGCTGCAGTCACGCCCGGATTGCTTCATATGAGACCACTTCAGCACTGGCTACACTCCCGGGTCCCGAGGTGGGCATGGCGCCGGTACACTGCAGTAGGTATCTCCCAGCAGTGTCGCCGCTCCCTCAGCCCCTGGACAGACCTTGCCTTTCTACGGGCCGGGGTGCCCCTAGAACAAGTGTCCCGGCATACTGTTGTCACAACAGATGCCTCCAGCACGGGCTGGGGCGCTACATGCAACGGGCAGGCAGCCTCGGGGCTCTGGACAGGGCCCCGACTGCTTTGGCACATCAACTGCCTGGAGCTGTGGGCAGTGCATTTAGCCTTGCGGCAGTTCCGGCCACTGCTGTTGGGCAAGCACGTGCTAGTCCGCACGGACAACACTGCGGCGGTCTCGTATATCAACCGGCTGGGGGGTATACGATCACACCTTATGTCACAACTCGCCCGCCATCTCCTCCTCTGGAGTCACACGCAGTTCAAGTCACTGCGTGCTGTTCACATCCCGGGGCAGCTCAATCGTGCGGCCGACGCGCTCTCACGACAGCTCACGTTCCCCGGAGAATGGCGACTCCATCCCGAGACGATCCGGCTGATCTGGAGTCGATTCGGGGAAGCTCAGGTAGACCTGTTTGCCTCCCCCGAGTCCTCCCACTGCCAGCTGTACTTCTCCTGACCGAGGGCCCCTCGGCACAGACGCACTGGCACACAGCTGGCCTCGGGCCTTACGCAAGTGCGTTTCCCCAGTGAGCCTACTTGCACAGACACTGTGCAAGCTCAGGAGGACGGGAGCAGGTCCTGCTGGTTGCGCCCCATTGGCCCACCCGGACCTGGTTTCCCGAACTCATTTCCCTCGCGACAGTACCTCCCTGGCGCATTCCTCTGAGGAAGGACCTCCTTTCTCAGGGGCTCGGCACCATATGGCACCCGCGTCCAGATCTATGGAACCTCCATGTGTGGCTCCTGGACGGGACGCGGCAGACTTGAGTGGTCTACCACCGGCGGTGGTAGAGACCATCATTCAGGCTAGGGCTCCTTCAACAAGGCAAACCTCGCACTGAAATGGAGTCTGTTCACGACCTGGTGTTCTTCTCGTAGAAGACCCCGAAGATGCACGATTGGAGTAGTGCTTTCTTTCCTGCAAGAAAGGTTGAGCGTAGGCTGTCACCCTCCACCTTGAAAGTGTATGTAGCCGCATTGCGGCTCACCACGATGCAGTGGACGGCCGGTCCCTGGGAAAGCATGATCTCATCGTGAGGTTCCTGAAGGGGCCAGGAGGATGAATCCTCCAGGCCTCCCCTTGTGCCCTCTTGGGACCTCTCTATCGTCCTGTCTGGACTTCAGAGGGGCCCTTTGAGTCGAGCTGAAGTTCCTGTCTCTTAAGACAGCGCCCTGACCGCGCCACTTCCATCAAACGGGTCGGGACCTCCAGGCGCTGCAAGCGAAGAGTGCCTTGTGTTCGGGCCGGTCTACTCTCATTGTACTCATTGTTCGGGCCGGTCTACTCTCACGTTGTCTTGAGACCCCGGCCTGGATACGTGCCCAAGGTTCCCACCACGCCCTTCTGCGATCAGGTGGTGAACCTGCAAGCACTGCCCTCGGAGGAGGCAGATCCAGCCTTAGCGTTGCTGTGTCCCGTAAGAGCATTGCGCATATCGTGACCCGCACCGGGCGTCAGAAGCTCCGAGCAGCTCTTTGTCTGCCACGGAGGGCAGCAGAAAGGGAAGGCTGTCTCCAAACAGAGGCTGGCCCACTGGATAGTGGAGGCCGTCGCCTTGGCGCACTAATCGCAAGGCGAGCCATGCCCCTGGGGTGAGGGCTCACTCCACCAGGAGTGTTGCCTCCTCCCATGCGTTGGCGCACGGTGCCTCTTTGGCAGACATCTGCAGAGCTGCGGGCTGGGCGACACCGAACACCTTCGCTAGATTCTACAATCTTCGCGTTGAGCCAGTTTCTTCCCGTGTATTGGGTAAGTAATGGGCGAGAAGAACTGGCCGGTGTCACGCTTGCTGCGCCATTCCCCCTCACCCGGGGATACGAGCGCCTTTTTCTCCCCCAGTTCAGTTCCCCGGACGGTGAACCCTGGTGGAATCCTCCAAGCACCCCCGGCAGTCAGACTGGGCGGAGCAGTCTGACGCCAGGCCCAGTACTGGTGTTAGCTCGCCCGGGTCTCCGGTCAGCCCCTGTACTGGGCTAGGTGTCCGTATGGCCTGATTCCCCTTCGGGTAATCCCATATGTGTATTCTTCCACGGTAAGGTTTCCCTCATGGTAAACCCGTGTCTTCCCTGTGACAGAGCTTCTGTCAGGTTCTGCTGGCAGCCCTCCTCCCTACTCCTAGGTAGGATCTGCCCCGGAGTCCAGTCGTATGTAGTACTGCCCCAAGCCTGGGCCAGTCCATATCAGTGTCTCCACATGTTACCTCCTTCGGCAGGATGTGGCCTCCGTAGCGCCCTTCTATGGAAGGCTCGCTTCCCTGCCGTTCTACGAGTAACAACAAATAGGAAAGACCTGAAGCTGTCTTTCACTGAAGGTCGAAATCCTTCCGATTCCGTGGGGAAAGGAACAGCGGCTTGGCTATCTCCAGCAGCGATGTACTCAGTGGTCCCGGTGGGCACCAAGGTTAGCGAATTTGCACTGGAGCGGTAGGAAGGTTGCAACCTCTTGCATGGCATTTGTCTGTCACGCACTCGCTTGTCAACATCTGCATGCCACAAGGTTGTGACGGGGTTCAGCTTGTGGCGCTTTCCATAGGACCCCTATGTCGTCACGACATAACTCGTAGTGACCGACAGATAGGGAACGTCTAGGTTACGTACGTAACCCCCTGATGGAGGGAACGGAGACGTTATGTCCCCATGCCACAATCTTGAACCATCGCTGGTTGCCAGGGACTCGTCTCGGCTCCTCAGCGTAAAACCTAATGAGTGGATGCACCTGTCGCCCTTTTATACCCGTATGCACGGGGAGTGGCTCAGGTATGCAAAATCCACTAGCCAATTTCATTGGCGTTTTCTCTTAGTCAGAGATGTTTGGGGCTTCCAGGTAAATCCCCCTATGTCGTCACGACATAACGTCTCCGTTCCCTCCATCAGGGAACGGGGGTTACGTACGTAACCTAGACGTTCCAATGGCTCTGAAAATAAAAAAGTAATAATAAATTTATTATTATTATTATACAGATATAGTATAAAACAAACAAAAACTATTTCCTTGTAAGTGTATTAATTATTTAGCATTGCATTAAAATAGTAAAATGACATATAAAGCACATAAAGTAGTTAAATTAGGACCAGGGGCGGTCTGGAGAAGCCTGGCTGGTCATCATCAGAGAAAGTGTCAGATTAAGTGCCGCGGAGCGTCCATCTACACTAGCTCCGCCCACCAACCTGTGATTGGGCCAGATGACATTACAAACGACAGCGGATGACCTCAGCATACCTTCTGATGTGATCAACCCGGGTTCGAATCCACTTTTGGGCAAACTTTTTTTTTCTGTCTTTTCAAATTTCCAATCACATCAGAAAAGCAATGCTTTAATGTAAATAGTCAAAAAAGTTGCAAATCAAGTATGTTGTAGGGTTAGGGTAGGTGTAGGGAGGGCTTTATTGTCCCAACAAGGTGTCATCCATTTCATAATTTGAATTAAAATGTAATTTATCCTCACTCAATAAGTTATTATTGCATACTGTTTTATTATGTATCACAAATGAATGTATTGTCATGAAAACGAATTCCTTGTATGTGTGAACAAACTGATTCTGAGGTGCAGATAATTACAATAAGTAATATAAATAGAGGCAAATCCTGCTGTTTTAACACAGTGTACATATAATCTATAATTAATGCACTTAGTGTAAATAGCATCTATCGCTAAGAAAATATTAAGTGATCGTACAACGGCTTACATTTGAGCGATATTGAGTTAGAAAACACAGTAAATGAAGTCGTATATAAGGTGATTAGTCTAATTAACGACACACACACAAAGAGACATATACTCAAATTGATGAACCCTGTTGTTTCAGGATTATCGGTTTATGTTTATCATATTATAAATGTTGTGTTCTGCTCTTTTTATGTAGTTTTCAAGTATTTTAGTTCATACAATAATATATATTTATTTCAATCCCATAATGAAAAATACGAAATGAAAACCAGCACATACTTTGTAATGGTTTTACTGGGTATAATGAGAATTGTATTGGTTTATAGGAAACTGTAATATGCCTGTGTTGGTCTCTAATGTAATTGGTCGTTAAAAATAAATAAATAAATAAATAAATAAATCCTAATGCAATATGTCCCAAACACACACTAGAGGAAACCACTATTGAATGGTTTTAATGGTTAAACGTTTGTAATGTTTGTAATGAAATCATTATCATTTCTGATGGTTTCTATTGTTTTTGTCAGCAGGGTCACGTGGGTTCTGGGATGTTATTTGTCATAAATGCGACAGGATTGCTGTAATATTGTGAGATATAGTGTCTGTTTGTGCTGTAGTTGTGGTGGGTCTATTTGGGAGAAAGTCCAGAGCTGTTTTTTACTCCCAGTCCGGCGCTGATTACGACACTAATATTTTATATCTTCATTTGCAAACGCTCAAGCTTTACATGGAGGGGATTTTTTGGTGACAGGTTTACAAATGCTTTACATTACAAAGCTAGAGAAATGCTGTGATCATCTGTCCACAAAATTACAGAAGTTATGCAAATTATGATAATAAAGCATAATTGGTGCATGTCGTGTTTCCAAATGCAGATCAATTCACAAAGCCACTATCTGTGCATCAGTAAGGAACAACGGGGCTAAAGAAAAAAATATCTATTCACTGCCCCTAAAATCTATAATTGCAGAACAAATATATAACTTGTATTGAACATTAATGGAGCAACAGATTTTGTGTGAAATAAATAATTCAACTTTAAAAATGTTGTTTAAAAATCATATAAATGTATGAGGTGGCACACGGGGTTAAAGCTATTGATACAAACACTTCAGCTAATATATATATATATATATATTTATATAAGTTAATACGTACTACAAACTTTAATAAAGTGATTGATTTGAACATTTTATGTTTATAAAAAAAAAAAAAAAAAAAAAAATTGTTCAATAAATATACTGTCATTAAAATATGTTAATATAAAAATATATTTTAAAATACAGAAACAAAATAATTGTAATAAGTAACGATTCTGAAAGTATTGAGGGAGATCCAATAATAATTGAATATGCATTTAAAGTAGTAACAACAAATTATATTTTATTATAATCATGTTTTTAAATATGATGGTTTCATTCTAAACATTATGATTATCTCTAATATGGACACCCAACATAATATATGATATTTGCCATCTGAATATAACCATGTCTTGTCAACAAATGGAAAAGTCAGCGATCTATTAATTATTAATCACGACGCCTTTAGCCTCAAGGGGTGCTTTTTACCACAAATACCATACTTTCACATATTCTTTCGTTATTTAAAAACTGTTGCTTTTATTATCTTAAGCAAAACTGAAAATCATAAAGAAGACCGTTGTCTCCAAATACATGCATTCATTTGAGCGATTCTCATTTGCTGCTTAAATCGACAACATTTTAAACACATCAAATATTAGATAAAGTAAGCACAGAATCAACTTTGCTCTACTGCGCGCGATCGCGTCAAAGACCAGACATACTGCAAAATATGGCTTCTTAAAACAAAATGATTTGACTTACCCCACTGGCAGATCATTGTACTTGTTTAAAGCTAAAAGTGCTTCATTTAGGTTTCCCCACTGGACACAAGGTTGAAGATCTTAAGTCATTTTGCTTATCTTCTAAAAGTATCTTGATTTAAGAATTTTTGACTAGAAACAAGACAAAAATACTACGTAAGATACGCCATGTTTTGCAGTGCAGATTTACACGTGCATCTTAAAAAGGATGTTTTGGAAAGTGTTACGCCACGTTTTTGTGCCGTCTAGTGGTTTAGATTCAATAATAGCAAAGGCGCGTTTAGCCCCGTTCTACCCTACTGTGGAAAATACATATTCAAATATTTTAGTATCAGTATCTATTGAAAAATCCAAGCCACTTTATAGACATGATTAAAATGCACTGGAGACTGAATTTCCAACATAACTGTATGATGATATATATATATTTAGTGTAATATAAAATGACTCATACCATGAGTATCACCCATGTCTATCCAAACATTAGCAGTAAATGTGAATAAAATGTGTCTTGACCTGCTCATGAGAGAGAAAGTGTGTGTGTGTGTGTGTGTGTGTGTGTGTTTCATCCTCTGTAATTTGGCACTTGATATATTCCCTATAAAAGGGCTGCTCATGAATTTTTCATTTAGGATGCAGCGTGGCATGCTGGGTGATGATGCTAGGCAGAGTGCTAGCGTGACACAGCTAAACCGCCTTTAAACACTAATTGCTACGATTGATCAAAGCATTGATCCGTTATTGCTTATATTTTCTGAGTCCTCAAGGCTCAAGGCTCTTAATGTGGCCTTTCTCCAGCAGTTCTTCAGATTATAACATTAGAAAACTGAGCTCCCATACAAGGCCCTCAATGCATATTACATCTAATTGGTGCTTGATACAGAGGCGCACACACACACACACACACACACACACACACACACACACACACACACACACACACACACACACACACACACAGATGCATGCATGCGCCGCACACACACACACACACACAACACACACACACACACACACACACACACACACACACACACACAGATGCACACGCATGCGCCGCTACACACACACACACACACACACAGATGCACGCATGCGCACACACACACACACACACGCACACGCAGACACACACATAGACACACAAACACAGAGAAGCACACGCACACACACAGATGCATGCACACACACACACCACACACACACACACACACACACACACACACACACACACACACACACACACACACACACACACACATGACACACACATAGACACACAAACACAGAGAACACGCACACAGATGCATGCGCCGCTACACACACGCACCACACACACACACACACACACACACACACACACACACACACACACACACACGTGCTACTCGTCCAACAATAGCAGGACTACGCATCAGCAAACTGTTCGGCCTGGTGAAATGTTTGATTAGTGTGTGAGTGTTTGGAGGAGACGCACACAGGCGGAGGTCTGATCGATTAGATTGCCTCATGTTCACACACACAGAGAAGTGACACGTGCACCTCTGGCCTGCTGATCGTCTCAATATTCAGCACGCTGCATGTTCTAGACAATATATATATATATTTAATCAAATCATAAATATATATATATATATATATCACAAAATACTAATCAAATATAGAACATTTAATATAATAATAATATTATTTTACAAAATATTTGATTGATTGATTCATTGATTGATTGATTGATTTACAGCAATATTAATCAGAAATATTCTCAAAATATTTAATTCAATTGCTACTTATTTTCTGATTATAAAATTACATGTTTACTCCAGTTTGTTGTTGAAATACAATCATTTACGCTGTAGCGTAACTTTAATAACAGATTGATATATTTACTAATTAAGATATCACTAATAAGCTTGGTAAAAGAATAATGATTAAATAGGTTAATACTGTGCATATAAGTATTTATTTTTATTAGATAACATATTAGTTTATATTAATCACAGCATTTGCCGATACATTTTGAGTATATCAAAAGTGGTTTCTGTTAGAATTAGATAATGAACTAACATGATATTTTTATTAATGTTAACAACATTAGATATTGTTAAATATTAGATAAATATTTAAATATATATACAGTACATACACACACACACTAGGGCCCCATTATATATCCAATTATTGCAAGTGTACAAATTATGAATGCAATGATTTTAATACTTAAAAAGTTACAAAACGTCAGACATGCATATATATATATATATATAAAGCTCCTGTCAAGAGAAACATTATTGTATCACATCGCATTTAACAAGTTATTGCACACCACATAATATTGTGCCGCCCTAGTATACACACTTTTTTTTTCATTTAATGTTGATGTTTATTGAAATGTATAAGAAAAATCACACAAAATCACACAAGGTTTATATTGCATTAAAAATGCTGATACAGTGCAGAACATTTTTTAAAGTTCTCAATTTGATCTCCTTATGGTGAAGATTACTGTTTTCCATTGGTTAAGCACTGAGTATTTGTTAATCAAGAATAAAATCTTATATTGATATTTAATATATAACTGATTTTTAATAGTTGCCTGGCACCGTTTTGTCCGCTGCTCATGGAAAGTGCTTTAGCTCAGATAAACCACTGCAGTTTCTCTCAATTAAAACAATAAGAATGAGCTTGAACAGGCTCTCGTGGGATCCTGCTGTTCCTGGACAGAAAGATCAACATTTTAAGTGCTCATCTCTTAAAATATGTCTCATACTTAGTGTTTATCTGTATTTAGTGTTTATCTGTATTTAGTGTTTATCTGTATTTAGTGTTGATCTGTATTTAGTGTTGATCTGTATTTAGTGTTTATCTGTATTTAGTGTTTATCTGTATTTAGTGTTTATCTGTATTTAGTGTTTATCTGTATTTAGTGTTGATCTGTATTTAGTGTTGATCTGTATTTAGTGTTTATCTGTATTTAGTGTTTATCTGTATTTAGTGTTTATCTGTATTTAGTGTTGATCTGTATTTAGTGTTTATCTGTATTTAGTGTTTATCTGTATTTAGTGTTTATCTGTATATAGTGTTTATCTGTATTTAGTGTTTATCTGTATTTAGTGTTTATCTGTATTTAGTGTTTATCTGTATTTAGTGTTTATCTGTATTTAGTGTTTATCTGTATATAGTGTTTATCTGTATTTAGTGTTTATCTGTATTTAGTGTTTATCTGTATTTAGTGTTTATCTGTATTTAGTGTTTATCTGTATTTAGTGTTGATCTGTATTTAGTGTTTATCTGTATTTAGTGTTTATCTGTATTTAGTGTTTATCTGTATTTAGTGTTTATCTGTATTTAGTGTTTATCTGTATTTAGTGTTGATCTGTATTTAGTGTTTGATCTGTATTTAGTGTTTATCTGTATTTAGTGTTTATCTGTATTTAGTGTTTATCTGTATTTAGTGTTTATCTGTATTTAGTGTTGATCTGTATTTAGTGTTTATCTGTATTTAGTGTTTATCTGTATTTAGTGTTGATCTGTATTTAGTGTTGATCTGTATTTAGTGTTTATCTGTATTTAGTGTTTATCTGTATTTAGTGTTTATCTGTATTTAGTGTTTATCTGTATTTAGTGTTTATCTGTATTTAGTGTTGATCTGTATTTAGTGTTTGATCTGTATTTAGTGTTTATCTGTATTTAGTGTTTATCTGTATTTAGTGTTTATCTGTATATAGTGTTTATCTGTATTTAGTGTTTATCTGTATTTAGTGTTTATCTGTATTTAGTGTTGATCTGTATTTAGTGTTTATCTGTATTTAGTGTTTATCTGTATTTAGTGTTTATCTGTATTTAGTGTTTCCTACGGCCAGCGCTGCTCTGTTTTCAGAACCGTGTGCGTGAAGATCCTTTTGGCACAGATACACTGATGAAATATTCATTGAGTTTGACAAATATGATTTCAAGTTTTAAAAATCAACTTTATTTTATTGTAAATAAATACCCCCCACCACCCTTATTTATATAAAGCATCCAGAATTGATTCTAGTATCATATATAAATAAAACCAGAAATACAACTTTATGGTTATTGTGTTTTTATGGGCTAAAGCAATGTGAAGCTTTCAAAGGAAACAATAAGCCATTAACAAAAGAGTCAACAGCTTGCCATTCGATCCACACTTACAGAAAGAGTTTTTCAACGCCTTGACAATTCAGCGTTCGATCTACACCTTTGCAAACACCTCAACCCCCATCACACGTCCCTTTGGCCGAGGCTCAGCTGAGCATTTTTCACACCATCGAAATCAATTTCACCATGCACTGCAACAAAAACAATTCAAGCCTTCATCGCCACAGTTGTGTTTCGGCTTCGACTCCCCTGAGTCTGTGAAAGGCAGATACTCATAAAGCTGAAAGCAGTCTGACAGAAGTGATGTAATGCTTTCAGCAGGGTCAATATTTACTAGACTGGACTCAAATGTTTACATCATTATGTTACTTCAACATCTTCTTTAGAATAACCCCTTCAATTTTTCAAAAATAAAGACAAATTATATTTTTTCTAAACGATGCAAGGGTACCATATTAATATCATACAAATAGTGTTCTATATATTACATTATAAGACGGTTATTTCCAGTCCTTGATTCTGATTGGTCAACAGCTGTGTGCTGTTCTGTGTATCACTGCACAACACCCTTAAAACATAAACAATAGTGTCGAAACCGCTCCATGTATCATGTATTTCCTGTGTTCCTGTGGCTCAGTGGTAGAGCATTGCGTTAGCAGCGCAAAGGTTGTGGGTTCGATTCCCAGGGAACACATGTACTGACAAAAATGTATAACCTAAAATGCACTGTAAGTCGCTTTGGATAAACGCGTCTGATAAATGCGTAAATGTAAATGTATTTTAGCAAATATGACTGTTTGTTTTTTATTAATGAAGTAGGAGTGATCCCTGCTGGTGTTCATCTTTAATCCTGAGGCCATGCCCTTCCCTCTGTCAAAGAAACTCTTCTCCTTGATGTGCATGCATCTGTCTGGAAGCGTTACCGTTTCTGAAGTGAGGAAGGACATGTAACTTTATTTATTAGTTTTCTGTTTCAGGTATGATTCTGTATGTCCATATGTGCATCAATCAACACTGCACTGATGCGTATAGACTCATAATGTGCCGCAAATTAGTCTGTTTTAAACTAAAAGACGACAAACAGACTGAATGCTGAATATCATACAGAATATCATATGTAGTGTTAAAGTACTAAACGACACAGTGGATGGGAACGGCTTTATTTGAGCTCCAGAAGAGTGTATATATAATCCAATGCAAAAACTAAAATAAAATCTAAATTGCAAAGATTATTGGAGAACGTTTTAGAAATAAAATACAATTTCAGTCTTTCTACTTCCAAATTGCATGTTTGATTCAGAGTGTGATTATATGCAATTTCTGAGTGAAAACTGTTTCTACAGCAGTGGGGATTTCTTTAAGACTGTAAGGGAAGCTCGGCTTCCCCTATAATGTCAAAAAGGTAATGGTCGATTATGTACTATTGTGTTAACATTTTATTGACTAACCGTGCGTTCGAACACGTTCATCTGGAAGACAAGTTGGCTCAGAATCAGCTACATATAGCAGGTCACTGACTCGATTTCCTTCTCATACATTCCCGTAGCGTCAGAGCATTTCCCTGTCAAAGCCTAGCATCTATTGACTTCAATGGGCTGCTTCGAAACTAGACGGTCATTGGATAAATGCTGTGATTATGTCCCGCCCACGGATGCTCAGAGTGAATGGAGGAGTGGGCGGGACTCCGGGCTTCTGCGTGATGATTGGAGGGTCTGTCGAAAGACTGCGTCTTCTTTTGATTGACAGCGATGTTGTACTATAACAAGTCTCTGACGCTGAAGCTATTCGAGCTCAGTCCCATCGCGGATTTCGCAAGTATAGTCGAAAGACAAACCACTGCAACCTATTTCTTGTTATTTGCTTGGCGAAATTGCTAGCCAATTTTTATAATACATTTCTCACAATTATACACCACATTCCTTGTTTCAGTTTAACCTAATTCCCACATTTCCTCCGTCGAGTTTAATATATTTTTGTAGATGGTTTGTTCATTCATTCATTCATTCATACATACAGTAGGCTAGAACATTTTCTTGAAAAGGAACTGCAGAATTTACATATAAATATATGGACAAATTTTATGATGTTGGCCGAAAATGATCTTCCCCTCTTTGAAAGACCAGCAGCCGCCACTGTTCCACACCATTTCCCCCAGTATAATAGTATATGAATCATACTAAAATGACACTTGTATAACACATATATACAATTCATATTTTTACCCATCACTTTTGTGTATTTATCGAGCGCTGGAGCGTGCTTGATTAAGATTATAATTAATATTTGGGAATCAGCGCTGGACTGGATTCAGGAGAGATTTGGACGGACGGCTCTGGCTGGATGCTGCTGTGGTAATGCGAAATAATCGTGTTACACATCCTCATCTTCCTTTCAGAAATATCACACACTTATTATTCTCCCGCTCATCTCCGAGCCTGAGCTTTGAGTAAATCGCTCGTATTAGACGTTGAGCTTCAGCCAATCGAAGCGCCTCCTTTATACCAAGCAGACAGAGCTCTGTCTCTGCAGATAACATGGAGGGTCATCACTTCGGATGGATTTTCTGCCGCGCGACCCGACGCAGAAATCTGCAGAGCGCTTGTCTGGAGAGAAACAGACAGGTTTGGAGAGAAATTCAGCTGTGCATCGGTGCAAGGCCTGTCAGACAGAGCTCGGTTGGCTTGGCGCGAGGCGATCGCGGACCCTCGGGTGCAATTCTCCATTAATGCATTTTCTGTGTCGCTCCTGTTCTGTCAGAGGCAGAGATTGGGTTGAATGGGGAAGAAGGGACACGTGTTATTCTGAGTGGCATACATTTCCTCACACACACATGCCTTGGGCGAAAACACTCCGAGCGTGATTTCTGAAGGCTTAGTTTGCAGATTTAACTTTGAGTATCTCGAAATGTGTGTCTCAAAGTTATAGTGTAACAAATTGAGTTGTGATGGGTGTGATTCCTGTCACGAACTCCTCTGTTCCCTCTCTTTGAACTCACTGGAAGTGAGATGAACACATGTAGGCTGTGGATCAATACTGACGGTAACAGTAAAAGCACGTTTCCATCTCTCCACCGATCACTGTTGAGTATTATCGGCTGACCTTGGAAAGCAAACATTTGAGACTTCCTGAAAATGTGTTTTCAGGACAAAACATCATGACAATTGGTTTAGAAGTCGAGTGTGAGGACTGTTTGTTTCAGCTGGAAACATGATTATTGGAGTTGTGGCCTTGCAGTCATGTGCTCATGTGATCGATGTGAGATTGAATCCCGCTCCCGACTTTATCTGATGTCATTCCTACCTCTTCTTCTATCATTTCCTTCTCTTTCTTCACTATACTCAAGACAATTCATTCATTCATTTCCATTCATTCATGCATTCATTCATTCATTAATGTATACATTTTCATTCATGCATTCATTTTCATTCATTCATTCATTCATTCATTCATTCATTAATGTATTCATTTTCATTCATGCATTAATTTTCATTCATGCATTCATTCATTCATTCATTAATGTATTCATTTTTATTCATGCATTCATTCATTCATTCATTCATTCATTCATTAATGTATTCATTTTCATTCATGCATTAATTTTCATTCATTCATTCATTCATTCATCCATTCATGCATTCATTCATTCATTCATTCATTAATGTATTAATTTTCATTCATGCATTCATTTTCATTCATCCTGTAGAAATATAGATACAAGGTCACACTTTTTAAGATTCAATTATCGAAATTACAAACCATTAACTATGAAATTTGGTTCAACAAACTCCTAATTTGCTGCTTATTAATAGTTAGTTGTTAAGTGTAGGTATTGGGTATGATTAGGGATGTAGAATATGGTCATGCAAAATATGTGCTTTAAAAGTACTAATAAACAGCCAATATATTAATACTAGGCATGCTGATAACTTAGTTTATAGTACCCCCTTTTTTAATAACTTTTTATTAATATTAATATTAATTTTATTATTAGTAGTATTATTACGTGTAATGTATTATAAATTATATGTGTTGCATTGCTCTGCATAAAATAATAATAATAATATAAAAATGAATTCAAGATATTAAGAAATCTTAAATTAAGTTTAGAATACTTACTTTTTATTATATTTTTCAATTTCCAAAATGTTCAATAATAAATGTATCTGTGCATGTATTTATTTAGTTATGTGTTGTTATTAATAACACAACTAGTAGTGTAAATGTTCTATCTTCCGTTGTTCATCTAGTTAGACCTGCAGGCCTGTATCAGGGCAAATCTGAAAGCCAGCGTTGGGTCTTTCTGTAACTAACATCACAAAATGATTTCATTCAAACTCTATTTAACCCATCGTTTAGAAACCACACAAAGGTAAGACTGTCATTTCATTTCACCGGAGTACATATGACTCCGCGTGCACATTATATTTCGCTTTAGCATTAAATGTTTCCCACTGACAGCTCAATTAATCATATGAATTAAAGTTTCTCTCATCAAACGGTGTTTATGCGTCCTCCCGTCTGTCCTCCAGGTACGATTGTAAAGAGCCCTGTCTTTAGCTAGGGCATCTTCTACCTGCGTCCCAGATGAGTACTGAGGAGGACACAGAAGAGGCACGTGACCCGTCAGAGGAGACTTCCGAAGCAAGCCACTGTAGTTTCATTGTTTAATGACCCCTTTCCCGAGGTGCCACCGCTGCATACTGATCAATATCTAACATGCGTTTGTAGTATTGTCTTATGTAATGAATAATGCAGGCTGAGATTTTGTGTGTGTGTATATAAGTTTTCTCTTGAAACACAACAGTGTGCAGATTGGTTTCCGCCTGATCTACAGAAGTAGATATATCGAGTCCGGAGGGATGGAGGACCGCCGTTGTGCCACATGTTTTCTTATTGCCGCCGCTTTGAAGGAATCAATAATTTATTTTGGTAATTTGCATTTAAATTCAGCGGACCTTGTGATCCCGCTGCATGCGAGACAAAAGAGCATAGCCAGCACAAACTTTTCAAAGGAAGGTTGCTTCTTTAACTTTTGGTTGGGAAATACAGGCTCTTTTAAAAAAAAGAGAGAATATGAAGATCAATGAGAATGGAAACATCAAACATCGGTGCGCTGGATGGACGGGCAGTTAGAGCACGGATGAAAGCAGGAGCGAGTGATAATCCAAACACTACAATACCAGCACTATACATGTTCTCTTCAGGTGTTCACTTCATGTTATACAGCTGTTAGGTCAGGGTGCTTGAAGAGTGCTGACAGCTGTACTGCCAGTGTCAAGAAGAGTTGATCCACACTGTTGCTTGCGATATAATGGTCAAGCATGATAAAATAATCACAAATAGTCTCATTTAATTAATTGTATTAATTTGCATAAATATGCATTTTGTTTAGTTGCAGCTAACAGTGCAAACGACCGCTTGAAAGAAAACAGACGGGCTGTTTTACACTTTCAACTGAGCAGAAAATCTCAATAGAGATTGTGAAATCCCAGCTTACACGTTTCCTGGTGTTTTCAGCTCATCTGCACTTTTTCTGAGAGTGTGTGCACAAACGCTTGCCAGGTTGGGAACGATTAAGTGAACAGAAATGTATCAGTTTAAAGCTAAATAACACGACAACGATGTACTAAACAGAGTAAAACAGTGATGCATACAGACAAACAAGGTTGTCAAAACAACACCGATCCACAAAATGATTAAAGAGCTGTTTTATTCATGCCAGGCCAGTAGTTAGCACATGCCTATAGACTGAACACATAATATGCATGCACATGGCATCACTGTTTTCACAAATTCACATTTATTTAGTTTACACAGAGACAATAACTGTATTGATCTAAAATAATTTAAAAAACCTTGCACTTTGCAAAATTGTGTATTTATTTGTTTGCATTTTCAGGCCCCCAAACACTGTTATTGTGTAAATGAATGGGCAAAAAAGTGTTCTGTTTTTAGTTGAAAGCGGTATTGTGTAGACTCCCCCTAAGATAAGAGCTCTAATTGGAGGTTTAAGCTCTTGAAATCTGGCAACCGCAACATGAACGCTTGTGGAGGCAAATAATGCAAATGCCAATTTAAAATGAAATGCTTTTGGGATAACTAACACGCAGACTAATACTGCAGATGATTATGCTTAATTAATCAGGAGAAGTGAATAAAATATGATTTATCGTGCAGGTCTATTTGATCTGAAGCATCACTGCGCTGTATAATGGCACTATTGTCTTTTAGAGCTGCTTTACAGCAGAATCTGGACTGTTGTCATAGTTTCCAGAATTGATTCTGCAGTTTTCATGTTCATCACTGTGAAAATGCTTTTACACCATCTGCATTGTTTAAAGCACTTTTAAAAAATGCTCTTTAAAGTGAAAAAAAGTTATTTTGTTTATTAAAATGTCCTTCAAAATGGTTATTTTAGGAACTGTTTACTGAAACGTTATTCGAGGAACCCAAAATGCTTGTTCTAAATCATCTGAAAAAATAATAAATAAATAAACACACTCAAACTCAACTGTATTTGAATGTATATCTCTCTCTTGTAATAGTGCTCTTATGGATAATGAGATATCATTCTAACAATTTCTACAAAAACTGCATTGTTTACTGCATTACAGTTAAAACCACTCAGACAAATGATCAGAAGCTCGAGGAGCTGACCAGCCTCCTTCAGCAAAACAATAAGCCATATCTCAAACCGTCAATGCTTCAGTGTCCAGGGAATGCATGAACTCATTACATGCACACCAGCGCTATGAGCTGCATAATTCACCATAGTCAATAAAAAGGAGCAAACACTTGAGCATAACAGCCACTCTACTTTGTTTTCTAAAGATCTTGATCATTTGGAGGAAACAAAAGCCATTTCTAAGTGCAGTATATGCACTGCTGGATCATGCACGAGTGCATTGTCTGTATTAGTTTTATACTTAAGTTGGTTTAATAAGGAGGTTTGCAGCCAAAGAAATAGTGAGAAAAGTAGCTGTTTTCTTGCATGAGAAAAGTATGTTTAAAATACAATAACAAATTTAAGTTGAGATAAATAAATAATTAAGTGATACTGTTTTTTTTTTAATTATCATGCATCGCTTCTATAGCCTGAGGTTTAAATTGTTATCTATTTTCATCAAACCATAAGTTTTGTAACTCTTACATTGATCAACATGTTCAGTGTTGAGTAAAACAATAAAAACAGAGAGGGGGGGGGATAGCCGTGGAGAAACATTCAGTCTAAACACTGCATGACAGCCAATAGTTTTGTTTCCTTTGCAAAGTATGCTTGATATGAAATGATGGCTGTAACGATGCATATGTGAGTGTTCGCCTGCTCCTGAGGGCATGTATAGTATTACATCCTGAGACTCAGTAAACTGCATCAAAATACCGCACTAGTTGTGTTGATATATAGTGCATATAGTATTCCTGTGGCTCAGTGGCGGAGCATAGCTTTAGCAGAGCAAGAGGTCGTGGGTTCAATTCCCAGGGAATGCACATACTACAAAAACATGTATAGCATGAATGTAAGTTGCTTTGGATAAAAGCGTCTGCTAAATGTAAATGTTGAGGAATGATACCAAACCCGACTGCCAGTGACAACATCCACCGATCAAGAGCTTTTAAAGACATGCACACTTCTGCTCCTTGCATAGAAGAGAATCTGACATGTTTTGATGAGGAGGATATTCAATTAAAACAAGAACAATAGTCATAGCCTTGGCATATGAAAGAGAAACTTCAAAACACGACGATGAAGAGAGTCTGCATCTGAAACACAGTCGCTGTTTCCAAACCCTGCGGAGCTCTAATATGCACAATTGATGCATATTAAAATTAATGATTACAATTATTGAATTGATACTTTCGGTATTTAATGAAACACTTTTATAATTAACATTTTCCTTGCATCTTTCACAATCTTTTTACTTTTTACTTTTTACTAAACAGAGTTTAGTTTTTACATTCAACTCATCGCAGTAACAAACGCTCTTTAAAAAAATATTTATTATGGAGATATTTTATTTTGAAAGAATACACTTAAGTGTGAGCTGAATGTAATGTTCTCAGACACGTAATTACAGGTTAGTCCCAATTAAATGCATCTGTATTATAGTTTAAATTATTAATACATGAAATTAGTTGAACTTTTTTGTGTTTTTGACCCACTTAAGAACGTCAGTGCATCTTTTTATGTAAATTCATAATAACTTCTGTCTTTGAAATATGATCCTGCTGAATGTACTTTTAAATATTAAATATACTGTATAAAATTTATTTTAATTGCAATTTTATTATCAAATTTGAGCATGTATTAATTATGAAATTTGAGCATGTATATTAACTTTAAATGCAATATTGAATAACACTAACATTATAATGAAATACCAAACAAGTGTATAAAAGAGACGATTAAGTGTCTCTCTTTAAGTTCACTAAAGTACTTTTATTTCATTAATATATTATCTGCCAGAACACTTTTTTGTTCTTTAAATAAATAAATAAAAAGTACACTACAAGTGCACATTCAGTACAGTTAAGTGCACTTCTTTTCTCAAGGGTTATTATTTCTGTGAAGGGCCCATCTGATGCGGGCGTATACTGTATTGTGGCTAAATGAACTCACTAGGTTTTAAAACAGATCAATTGCATCTCTCTTCATGTTACTCAGCCTCCGTTTCCATTCCCAGAAAGCAGCTGGGCCTCGGTGAAGGGTCTAGCTCCCTCTTCTGCTTGCTGTCATGTTCCTGGAGAGCTCAGATGAGATACAACTGCCAGAGCGTCTCTCAGAGCAGTGCAGCCGCGAGTAAGAGCATAAGACCAGACTCTAAGAACATAGAAATACATAGAGAGCATTAGTGCCTGTGCAGTTTCCCAGCAGCATTGGTTTCAGACCTATTGTTCCCATAGGGATTTCAAAAAGTATATTTTAAACGTTATATGCCATGAAAAAAACAACCATGAGGAGAATCAACATCAAAACCTTTGATTTGAGTAAAAACAAACGAAATGATAGTCAAAAAATATAAAGAGACGACTGTTTGTGACGGAGCCGACGAGACATGAGGCATACGGATCCATGTGCAAGCTTTGTTAGAAACGTGGTCAAACACAGGCAGGGTCAAACGTCAGTAGACAGACATGTTGAGGGCAAGACACAAAAGTAATCCCAGAGCATGCGTGGGTCATCGAGGGGCGAACAATGTCCAAAGGGCTTGACGATAATTCGAGTACACGAGCAATAATCAAAATAGCGGCAAACAGAGTCCAAAAAACAAGACAATAGGGCAATCCAAAAACACAAAAGCAATAATTAAAACACGGGTAAACAGACTAGGCAAGACTAAGACATAGGCGCTAGGAAATGCTCCGTGAAGTAGCTATCAGCAAAGACTGTGATAAACGCTAAACAATACTCGGCAATGAGGAAAAGAATGAGGAAGTCCAAGGCTTCAGTACGGTGTGTGATTGTGTGATAGTCCTCAGGTGTGAACATGTGATTAGTGCAATCAGCTGTGTGTGTCGTCAGTGCAATGGATGATGGGAATTGTAGTCCGTGAATGACGTGCAACAGTAGTGTAGTACAAGAGTCAATTCAATGGAAGGTCACAGACTGGGTTCTTGACACTGTTAATGGCTTTAATGAGGGATATTTAATTTATCTGTTGAATGTATTATAATTGTTTATTTTTCATTTAGCACAGCTCTAACATATATTATTTGATTGACCTAATTATTACTTTTTTTTACCTATAACAAATCATTTTCCCATACATAAGTTTATTCAGATTAAAAAAAAAAAAAAAAAAAAAAATATATATATATATATTTAAAACATTTGAACATATAAAAGTGTTTTGAGAATTTGCCAATGGTTCATGGAAGTGGGGGGAGCTAAATATTTATCTTGGCGTTGGAACTCTCTGATTGGTGGAATTTTCTCTACAGCATCATGGGTAATGTAGTTTTTCAGCACCAATTACACTATAAAACAATGGCTTCAAAAATTTGTGGATTTATTGTGAACAGATGGTTCAACAAAACCATATACAATCAATTAGCAACCTTGGAACTCACAGCAGGTGTGTCTTTAACGGTTTATCGGTTATTATTATAAATCAATTTCTCTATGGAGAAAATGAATGGAGTTTTCACTTCCGGAACCTGTCTGTTGCGCTCTACAGAGACCACCGAATAGCACTTAATAACACGGCTAAAAATATCCTCTTTTCAAGCACACACTCAACTAACAGCCGTAAAAGCCAAGCGAGAGATACAGTCTAGCTGAGAGTCTAATGAAGCTTTACAACTGACCTTCAGCTACCGAACTCAGGAGAAACAGCAGGAGAAACGCTCTCACTCGGTCTCTGCTGGGAAACAGTGAACCGGAGATCCTCCATCGAGAGGCGCAGAAAACAAAGAAATCACTCTTCACACCTTGCTCTGTATGATTTCATCTGATGAACCTCTGAGAGCAGAACTCAATCTGTAGCTCTTCTGCTCTCCAAGATGAAACGCACACCGCTGATTATCTTCAAGCTAATTAATAATTACACTTCAGACTCCTTCGCAGAGAAATGACCTTGATACTGTCTGGAAATTGAAATCGGCGATACCCCAAAGTCGATCCCTCTCCATTACAGGGGGTTTGAAAAATAATTGTAATTTATAATTCATATACCGAAACCATTTTTTGCAGCAATTCATCCTAGAACGATTATATGGCGTCAAACCTGCTGTATTCCAGCGGGTGAGCGATTTTAGCGTGCATACATTCACTCATGCACGTCTGCGCTCAGGTACGAGCGTCTGACATTGAGCCGTGGAGAAGCCGTAATATATTGTCGCTGTATAATTACTGACCATGGCAGAAGAGCCCGATCCCATTTCTAATTTCCATCACTGTCTCCCATTCCATTTGTGTGATAATACATCCTTCATAATTTATGAGGGCCCATTTCTCCAGCCGTGTTGCTGATAGTGGCTCTGATAAAGCCTTCTTCGCTCACTGACTTCTCTTCTCCTCCCAGACCGATCTATTGGTCCTGCACAGCCCAGCGGCTCAGTTATTGCCCGGGCCCATCACCTCAAATATCCTCTCTTCAGCAGGCCGGGATTTGAGAGAAATTACGCACTATTGGAGGCAGCCTCGGATGAGGCCTGATTAAAAAGCACGGCATGCGCTGGAGACGTGAAGCTACAAATGAGTGTAATTCAAACAGTGAAATGCACGGCTTTACTTCTCCGCTGACAGGGCAATGCATCGCCTGTTTGACACAAATATTTACACGGGGAAATCACATTTGATGACTGCCAGGGCCCGGCGACAGGAGACGTGTTTGTGTGTAAGAGAGGTAATGTGCAGAGGCGGATCTGCTGGAAGATGAGCAATAATCGCTGGGGTTTTCTTTCAGCTCGTCAATACACCCTTAAGAATGACATATTACATATATGTGTCATAATGCATCTTAATTACCAGATTCAAAGAGGTTTTTAAATGTATTGGTCATGTTAAAAAGTATGTTTTTTATTATTTATTTATAAATACTGAGTTGGTAAGCTGCACCAATGTACAACCTGCAGTAACCTTGCCTTGAAATGAAAATATGGAATTATCTGATATTTTAAGACTTATTGACATTGACTAAATAATGAGATATCTCGCTTTATCACTCCCTGTTTACTTTATTGTAACTGTGCATTTATTACTTGGTAATTATTTTATTTATTTATTTATTTATTTATTATATTTGACCAATAACATTTCATAGAGCCCCATATTCCCATTAATTATGAATGTGATTTGAGACTTATAAAGAGCTCATTTTAATCATAATCTGATTCTAAAATAACAAACATCAAAGTTTCAAAATTGCAACTATTAATTTCACTGTTATTTCAATGTTTGATATTTGATATTCAGTCAATATTAAAGATACCAAGGTCACAATTTCACAGAATGTTCTTTACCTTATGAAGTATAATTTACTATACAAAATATTAAATCACAAAAAGGTGACTTTAGCTGGGTCATATATATATATATACAGGTATATAGACATAACCATGCCACTTTATTAAATAATATATTTGCTCAGTAAAACATTAGATAAGTTAGGGGGGAAAAATATTAACAATAATTTTCTGTAAAATTAGTTTTTTTAATAATTGTTCATATTAATTTAGAATTGGATGAGTTTTTGTGTGGGCCTACTTTCTTTCTTTCTCTCTTTCTTTTTTTCTCTCTCTCTTTCTTTTTTTATCTCTCTTTCTCTCTCTCTTTCTTTCTTTCTTTCTTTCTTTTTTATCTCTTTCTTTCTTTCTTTCTTTCTTTCTTTCTTTCTTTCTTTCTTTCTTTCTTTCTTTCTTTCTTTCTTTCTTTCTTTCTTTCTTTCTTTCTTTCTTTCTTTCTTTCTTTCTTTCTTTCTTTCTCTCTTTCTTTTTTATCTCTTTCTTTCTTTCTTTCTTTCTTTCTCTCTGTCTTTCTTTCTTTCTTTCTCGCTTTCTTTCTTTCTTTCTTTTTTCTTTCTTTTTTCTCTCTTTCTTTCTTTATTTATTTATTTCTTTCTTGCCTTCTGTCTTGTAATATCAGTGCAGTTCAATCAGACATTATTGTGTTTTTATTTTTAAATTCAAGACCCGAACCAAAGATCATTGACCCTTTGTCTTGATTCTGTTTTTAAGAAGTGAAAGTGACATGACATATGGGCCAAGCTCTGCATTTAACCCATCCAAGATGAACACACACACTGCAGTGAACACACACTTTGAACACACACACAGCAGTGAACACACACACACACACAGTGAACACACACACACACACACACACACACACACACACACACACACACACACACACACACACACACACACAGTGAACACACACACACACACACACACACACACACACACACACACACACACACACACACACACACACACCGTGACACACACACACACACACCGTGAACACACACCCGGAGCAGTCGGGGGTTCTGTGTCTTGGTGGAGAGAACGCTGTACATTCACTCCCCCCCACCTACAATTCCTGCTGGAACTTAGACTTGAACTCGCAACCTCTGGGTTACGAGTCCGACTCTCTAACATTAGGCTACTTTCATTCCCTGTGATTTCTACCAGAAACATCTGTGACAAATTAGAAGCTGAAATGAAAGCTAGCTGAGCGCTCCATTAGATCTGGTCAGAACTGAAAGAGCTATAAACGATGCTTCATGCAGTCAAAGATAAGCCTGCCGTGTGTAAGAATGACTGTAAGACTGCAGTGAAGAGGGCAAATGCTGTGCTAATTGAAAGACAGAGGGCATAATTAGGCAGCGAGGAGATGGAGATACGTGCTTTCACTGGAGACGCTCAGCCGGTCAGGTGTTTGTTTGCAGGTAATTCATCTCCTGCCTAATTTCTATGTGAGAAGGGTGCAGTATTTAGGGCCTTTCAGAGTGAGAATGATTAGTTCTTGATAAGTTAATGAGTCTGGATACTGCTCTGTTTAATTACATAATGAATCAGTTTTACAGGAACACTGCTTTTGCATTGCTGAGCATCACTCATAGAGGACTATTATGGGGTTAGTAGAAGTTCAGTCCACAACATTTGTGGCATAATGCTGATTAACACAAACAAAATTAATAGCTTGTCTTTTTTTTCTTTGATTATTTTTCATAAAAAAAAAAAATCTGCATTACACTGAGGCTCTGGAAGTGAAAGGAGCTGATCGGTGAATGTTTAAATACATATTACTGCAATAGTAAATACACAAGACAACAATATTAATATTAATATGGTTTTAATATGAAAAAATAATCACTTACTAACCATTTGTTTTTCTCTGTAGTCCATCCAGTATTACAACTTGTTACCATGACAACATAAAGCCTAAAACCCTAAATTGATGTTGTTACCAAAAAAAATCTACATTTATTTTGGAATTACATATTTGTTTTAGATTGGGTCAATATTAATAGTTTTATTTTGACTTTTTTTTTTTTTTAGCAGGGTTGAGCCAATTTAGTATTTAGTGTATTTTTGTGTGTGTATGAATCCAGATTATTATTTTCATAGTGTTTTTGTTTGTTTTGTTTTTTCCCAACAGTGTTGAGTTATATTGTATTTTATTAAATTTTTCAAGACATTTTAATATCTTTTTTTAAATACTTATTTTCAGTATGGTTGAGTTACAAATATTAGATTTTTTTCTCCCACAAATTCACAATAGTTGAACTTATTTTTAACTTGATTTCTTTACTTATTTTAAACCCAGAGTATTATATATATATATATAATATCAGACATGTAATGTTTAGTCAAACAAACATGTGATTTGGCTGCGGTGAGGCTTTTACACAGCAGTGACAAGCTTCAATGAACCTCATAATCAGCACAATAGGCTCTGTCATATAATATTTGACATGATTCATCCAATATAACTTACAAGCAGCCTCTCCAATGCAAATAACTAAAACTGCATGGATGTCTCTTGTCCCATTTGTATCCCAAGTCATCTTGAAGATGCAATAACACGTATGGTCAGTCTTTGACATCGGCGGCCCGAGTCTTTCTCTGCTTCACTGAGGATGATGCAGACTCATTCCTGCGAGCCTGTAGGCGAGTTGAGCTTCTTCTGAAGTTTAGTGTTTACTGTTGGGGTCAAACGTCTCTGAGTCAGTTCAGATTAGACAAGCTTCAGGAGCGTCTGTAGGAGCACCTCACACACACACGCACGCACGCACGCACGCACACACTCACGCACTCACTCACTCACTCACTCACTCAAGCACGCACGCACGCACGCACGCACTCACGCACTCACTCACAGACAGACACACACACACACACACACACACACACACACACACTCACTCACGCACTCACAGACACACACTCACTCACTCCTCCTCCCTCACACACACTCACTCCTCACTCACACACACACCAACACACACACGCCGCATGCGCACGCACGCACGCACTCACTCACAGACACACACTCACTCACTCACTCACTCACGCCTTGCCTTGCACGCACTCACGCACTCACTCACAGACACACACACACACACACACACACACACACACACACACACACACACACACACACACACACACACACACACACACACACACACACTCACTCACGCACTCACAGACACACACTCACTCACTCACTCCTCCACTCTCACTCACTCCTCCTCCACACACACCACACACACACACACACACGCACGCACTCACTCACAGACACACACTCACTCACTCACTCACTCACTCACTCACACTCACACACACTCACTCACTCACACACACACACACACACACACACACACACACACACACACACACACACACACACAGCTCCTTTAATGGCCATCATCAGAATAAATCGAGTTAAAGAGCTGCAGAAAGCATTTCAGTGTTGTCACGTTTGCTGGAGGATGTTTAATCTTGTCTGCTGCTTTCATCTGATTTGTCATTTTTGTTCTTAAAATAGCTCTCGATGTTACTGAGCAGACGCATGAACTGTGGTTGGGTTTATAAAGGTTTGGATGGATATTTGAGAGGTCAGGCACTTCAGTGATTTGATAGCACAACAACAGAAACAAAACAGACATCTGTGTTATGTTTTAGCCCCTGACAGCGATTGCTGGTCAATGTGTCACAGTTTTATGACTCTCTGAGTGCATGTATTTGTCCATTGTCAGCTGGTCAGCAGGATAAACTCATTTTGTTTTGCTGCAGGGTAAAAATGAGGCTTAGAGTGAATTAAATCCTAAACATTTAAGTTTTGCTTTCACTGCTATTAAATTTATGAAAAGAAAACAAGAAAATAAACAAACAAACAAACAATTAAATAAATCAAAATAATAACAATAATAATAATTTATAGTATCTCACTGTTAAATAATTAGGTCATTCATATTTGTCTTAGTTTTTGTTTTATGAAGGCACATTTTCCCATAAATTATAATATGCTTTATTAATAGTAACATGTAATTATTTAAAATTCTAAATTACATAATAAAATGCATTTTTTTCCCATTATATATGTTTTATAAGAAAACAATATCTTGATTTATGTTTTTATTTAAAATAAATAGAATTAGGTACATTCGTAGAATTGAGTTTCTGTAGAATTTTCATATTTTTTAAATTAATAATCCCTCCCCCATTCCATTTAACCATACATGGCAAAGTAACTTACAGGTTTTATAGTTTTTTTATTTCCATTTCTTACTATATATTTATATTTTAACTTATTTTACTATATATATATAATCTTTTTTATTTTTTTATTACAAGTACTCCATTTTTCCTGTTGTATCATTTTTCATATGCGTTTAGCAGTTTGTCATTACTTCTATGTAATCATGTGTAAGGTTTGGCTTTGCCTGGAAATGTGAGCATGTAGGCCGTGTTATATCTGGCTGTATCTTGTGTTAGGATTTCTCTCAAAAGAGGAAGGAGACAGAAGCTAGAAGCGAGATCTGGGTAGTCAGTACTCTGACCTGGTGTAGGTGTAGCAAAAGCACACAATATGCTCGCCTTTCTCAAATTTGTGTTTTTACCCACTCAAATATCCCTTTTGAAAATCGGGTTGAAAGCATGCATTGTTTTTCTTATTTTGGTCCGTCTTTGTTGGCTGGCCATGACGGCCCGAGGCCTTACCGAGATTGCTGGAGAACTCCTCACCCCAGAGAATGACTCAAATCAGATTGTGATGCTGGTGGAGCTGGACTCGCTGTAGCTCGGAGGTGTTCACTCCAGCAGGCTAAGTTGAGCAGACAACCACCGCTGCAGCGATCCTAGTAAATGTTAGATTTATTGAAAAGCTTCTCTTGCTTTGTGTATGTGCCACGCTGAGAGAATCGTCACACTATCTATCCAGCTCTCAGTCAAACCTGTTTCTATAAACCATTGTAATGCACATCACATAACCAGCTGTTCTCCTTGATGTCTGTCGTTCAGTAATGAGATCTGTTATTAATGAACCAAACAAAAAAATTTGATTTTTCACTGAATTTCACAAATTATCAAAGGAAATTAATTGAAAATGTTCATATCCTCAGGCCATCCAGCATGTAGATGAGTTTGTTTCTTCATCAGATTTGGAGAAATGTAGCATTGCATCAGTGTCTCAGCAATGGATGATCTGCAGTGAATGGGTGCCGTCAGGATAAGAGTCCAAACAGCTGATAGAAACATCACAATAATCCACACCACTCCAGTCCATCAGTTAACATCTGGAGAAGACAAAAGCTGATACAAATCCATCAACAAGATGTTTTTAACTCTAAATCGTCACTTCCAGCTAAAATAGTGCATAATCCATAATAACACTTCCTCGGTGAAGAAACCAAAACAGTCCAAACCAGCTCTAAACAAATATGTGGCTGGATTTGACGTGAGAGACAACAGATGATGCACATTTTCACTGCAGGAAGCTTTATTATATTATATGGACATATTTAAGCTTGAAGTAACGATTTAGAGTTCAAAATGTCTTGTTGATGGATTCAGCTGTCTTCTCAGGTAACATGGACTGGAGCAATGATGTTTGTGATGTTTTATCAACTGTTTGAACTCTCAATCTGATCAGAAAGATCCGGACATAAGGTAGCTTATAAAAGCGGTGACAGTCTACACACCCGTTTCTGATTTTCTCATTATGATCAATATCTGAACTTCTCACAGTTGAATTTGAGCAATGCCTCAATCAATACCAATTTTCCGTTATGCAGCAGAAACACTGATCAAGACAGATGCAGTGCCGATTTACCTCGGGAGCCTCGTGTTATTCTGCATTTGTGCTTGTGTTAGCGTTTGCACTTTAATTGCATTCATTGCCGGAGATGAATTTTCACGAATTTCAAACTAGGCCACCGATCCACCCCGATTTGCACCGAATGAGCTTTACTTAATACCATTTAAGGGAATATTTGAATGACTGAATGCGTTCTCTCTCTATGTGCTTCCAGCAGAGAGGCTGGGGGTGTTTCTCTTGTAAGAGTCTTTGCCAGCTTAATTATGTGGATTTGCCGCTTTGCAGCATCTTGCCGAGGCGTCACCCCTGTTACCTTTGCATTAGCCGCTCGACTCGTGCTACAGCTACACAAACAATGCGACTGAAAAGCAGAGTCCTTCAGACTGAATGATATTAACCTGTGCTTTCATGTTTGACCTTTAAACACATTCACCTGAAGTGTGTGATGTGACACAACTACACAAACATTAGTCACCGCTGCGCTCGCACAACTTGTTTTCAAAAGGTCAGGCGATGCTGCGTGTGCAGTCGTAAAACTTGAAATCATTGACGACAATTGCTCGCTGTTTTTCTGGGCCCTAAACTAAAAATAAAAGTGCTGTCTCTGGGATGAAAAATGAAGATGATGATACGCTGTGGGTTTGAGATGTCTTGTTCGGCCTTTGTGTGTAGATTCGTTCGCTGGTTTGAGACGTCCTCCGGTTTACTGTTTATTGTATGAATGTTATATTTAATGACTGTTCCTTCCCAAACATCTGCACTCGGATCATAAATCAGTTTAAATACATATTATGTGGAATAAAAGTGGAACAAAAATAAGAATCCTGCTAGGAATTCCTGAAGAAAGGTTTCGCTTTTATAATCTTCCACATCCGTGTCCTTACTCACCATCAGAGGTTTATGAAATATGTAGAAATCAAGCAATAGAAAAGACATCTTCATGCTGAAGGTCTTCTTTTCAAATCTCACCTGCTTCGAGTTCAATGTGACAGGCTTTTGTGAGTTCAACTTTTACAGGATTTGTGCTAATTGTGCTTATGTATGTATATATATATATATATATATGTGTGTGTGTGTATTCTGTCACAAGCAGTACCATCTAAGTTTCATTGAGATATTATAATATTTGTATATATAAGTACATTGAGTTTTCATTTGATTTTAAAGTTAACATTTTTATTCATTTTTGTTCCTTCAAATTATGTCAATAGATTGTATTAACTTGTTTTATTTTTAGTCCATGTTAAAATAAATGAAAATGAGAAATGCTGCTGAAATAACTAGGTGAAATAAAACAAGTTTGAGGTCTTAGTATTTTATTTTATTTCAGTAACTATTTATTTTATTTCAAGTAGCATTTATTTATTCATAGATTTACGTTTTGATAATTATATTCATCCTGGTCACAACCCATGCTATGTCACTTTTATCACACAAAATGTAACGTTGTAATTGTAGATCTTATTGGTAGCCAACATCCCCCCAATTTTATTATTATAATTTTTTTAAATAACCCTTTATTTGTTTTTATTTTGCGCATCTACAGGTGCATCTCAATAAATTAGAATGCCGTGGAAAAGTTCTGAAAATTGTGAAACTCGTGTATCAAATAAATGCAATGCACACTGAAGTAGTTTAAGTCTTTGGCTCACATTTAACAAAAACCGACCAATTCACTTTCTCAACAGATTATAATATGGTGACATGCTAATCAGCTAATCAACTCAAAACATCTGCAAAGGTTTCCTGAGTCTTCAAAATGGTCTCAGTTTGGTTCACTAGGCGACACAATCATGGGGAAGACTGCTGATCTGACAGTTGTCCAGAAGACAATCATTGACACCCTTCACAAGGAGGATAAGACACAAACATTCATTACCAAAGAAGCTGTTCACAGAGTGCTGTATCCAAGCATGTTAACAGAAAGTTGAGTGGAAGGAAAAAGATGCACAACCAACCGAGAGAACCGCAGCTTATGAGGATTGTCAAGCAAAATCGATTCAAGAATTTGGTGAACTTCACAGGAATGGACTGAGGCTGGGGTCAAGGCATCAAGAGCACCACACACAGGCGTGTCGAGGAATTTGGCTTCAGTTGTCATCAGAGGCGTCTTACCTGGGCTAAGAGAAGAAGAACTGGACTGTTGCCCAGTGGTCCAAAGTCCTCTTTTCAGATGAGAGCAAGTTTTGTATTTCATTTAGAAACCAAGGTCCTAGAGTCTGGAGGAAGAAAAACATGCAGATGAGCTGAAGGCCACTGTCAAAGAAACCTGGGCTTCATACCACCTCAGCAAGCACAACTGATCCTCCATGACCAGCTTTTAAAGATGAGGCAGTAATTAAAGCAAAATGACCCTACCAAGTGTTGAGTACATACACAGTAAATTAACATACTTTCCAGAAGGCCAACAATTCACTAAAAAATTGTTTGTTATTGGACTTATGAAGTATTCTAATTAGTTGAGAGTGAATTGGTGGGTTTGTAAATGAGAACTAAATCATCACAATTAAAAGAACCAAAGACTTAAACTACTTTCTGTGTGCATTGAATTTATTTAATAGTCTTATGACATATTCTAATTTGTTGATAGTGAATTGGTGGGTTTTTGTTAAATGTGAGACTAAATCATCACAATTAAAATAACCAAAGACTTAAACTACTTCAGTCTGTGTGCATTGAATTTATTTAATACACGAGTTTCACAATTTGAGTTGAATTACTGAAATAAATGAACTTTTCCATGACATTGTAATGTATTGAGATGCACCTGTATGGTTTGAAGTGAGGTGTTATTTTTTTCAGCTCCATAACAACTAAATATGGAGGTAAAACACAGTTTGAAACCACATTTCCTAATAAGTTGAATGCAAATCTTCATTATAAATATCTGACCTGACCGAGGAAGCATGGAAGTACAGCAGGCTACAAAAGAACATAAATTAACATTCATGCAAAATAATCTATATGGTCTACATAATCTTCATAAACCGTATCTTGTTTTATTCCAAGAATATCTCAACAATCAGTAAAAGAGCACAATAAGTGGGTGTAATATTTCCCTTCATGCCTCGCTCTTGTTACAAATCAATACTATTACATGCTGTTGTCTTGTGGACTAAAATAAGTAAATCCAGTCTCTCGATTTTCTTCCAGGAATCACTGAAGACGAAACATAATTAACCTGATTCATTTTGGGAATGATAAACATCAAGATGGACTAACCTGCTTCTTTTTCTCTCCTCAACATGCATGTGTTTTATTAATCAGCTGAAATCAGAGGAAGAAAGAGCTCGTCAGTCTAAATCTCAGACGGTTTTAATTCATTTGTCTGTCCTGCTGATGGTTATTATAGCTAACTAAAACCAGAAAATACTATTTTAATTCATTCATTCATTTATTTCATTTTATTAAACATATAAACAAATAAACATAAAAAAACTGAAGTAAAATAATGTAATGAAATAAAATGAATAAATAACATATTTTACAAATATGCCATAAAACATTTGTGAAGTTGTAAATAAAACAAGATTTTTTTTGTAATAAATCATTTTAATTATTTTATAATATTTCTGCTTTTAAATGTCATGTTTAATTCACGGTTGCCTGTTGTATTTTTATATGTTTTCATTTACTTAAATTTAGTGCACATTTTCATTGTGTAGACAAACTTCTAAAATAAAATAAAATGTCAAAAACGACTAAATCTTCAAATAAAACTATAATTAAAACAGAAAATAAACAAGATGACCTGGAAATATTTATAAAAACTAGTATTTCTGTTATACTAAAACAACTCTGGTGTGTAGAGAAATCTAGTAAGCTTCCTTCAGTAAATGTGTCTTTATAAAAATAGTTCATTTTAAATATTTACGATGTTTTAGAAGAGGATGAAGGATGCGAGAGCAGAGGACAGGATATTTAGTTTCACAAGAGAAACCGATATTATTGTTGGATATCATTTCACATTCCTGCCAAGCTAATGTCTGTTTTTCTCCATTCTGCCCCAGTATAATGTATGAAATCAGAGTGAACGACTCTGAAGTGAAGTAGTGACTTTGTCCTTGACTCTAGTGCACATTGATTGATTTAGCAGGTTTTGTTCGGCTGCTGGAGAGCTAGCGTGATGTTTGAGGTTTGAAGTCCTGCTGGTTAAATGGGTCTGTGAACTAACGGTACAGTCAGAGTCAGAAATCGTTTATTTTGCTCTGCCGATCCCCAAACATACTCACAATAGCTCAATGTAATGGGGCATTTAATACGAGCGTTTATTACATTCACCAGTGGCTGTTTTTGTGTGAACTGATGATTACGCAGCCGGTGAAGCAGGGCTGGTAAAAAGATAAAGGCCGTACAGAAATAGATAGACCGCTTGACAGCCTGACCGTCGCCTGACAAACGACAAACCTGGAAATATGCTGCAGGCTTTAGAAATGAGCAAAAAAGTGCAGTGTTATGAGCTCATTATTCTTTCTCGCAATCTCACAAGCCTCTTCGACCTCTGTGTTTTTACTTTTTTCACTTGAGTTCTCAGAAAGCAATAGATGAAGAGTACTACTGTATGTGTAGATGTGCCTGTCACAACTGGATGTTTCAACACTGTCTTCTGAGTGCTAGAGCCGAATATCAGATGAAGATCAAACCGACCATAATATCCAAATAATCTGTGTTTATTTCCATCGCAGTTTAACCGACTAGTTCATCAGTGGGACTGTTTCTTTCTAACAAATCATGAAAGAGATGCTGAGATTGTGAGATTTTGTGCTGTACAGGTCTGTTTCCTTATTTTATATATAGATAGAGGATGGATGGATGGATGGATGGATGGATGGATGGATGGATGGATGGATGGATGGATGGATGGATGGATGGATGGATGGATGGACAGACGGTCAGATAGATAGATAGATAGATAGATAGATAGATAGATAGATAGATAGATAGATAGATAGATAGATAGATAGATAGAACTAAAAATCATAAAGAAAAACACTTGAAATTAAAAGTATACATTAACAGATTTTTTTTTTTACTTGAAGCAAAATAACTAAAACAGAAAAATTACATATATCAAATATTCATAAATATAAAAAAATACATAGATGAAATGTACATATAAATATATTATGTATTGCATTTCCATATAGTCATTTAACAGATGCTTTTATCCAAAGCGACTTACAAATGAGATAAAGATAATAATATAATAATAATAGTCAAAACACACACAAAAAGACAAACTTGAACTAAAATCAAACTGAAATGGGGGGGGGCAAATTCTAAATATTAATGAAAAAACTATGTTTTGTAATATATATATATATATATATAAATATATAAATGCACAAATTAATTTGAATTCATATGAAAATAAAACACAGCCACATCTTATAAAACCTGTTAAATGATTTTCTCTGACAAAAGAAAATCTCATTATTGTTCTTCCTCATTATCTTTCTCATTCATCTCCAGATATGCATGCAATTAATTTGATTAAGTAATTGACGTGTCATTAATTTGATTAAAAACATGTATCGGCTCTATTCTTGCAGCACCTGAGCTGAACCCTGAAGTCAGTCACATGTCTTCAGAAGGAACATCAAAACACAAGATACTCTCTCAGAGAAAAGAGATGCGGAGTTATTTTACTCGTCAGTAGCTAATGACAGTGTCTGAATGTTAGCTACAGGGAATAAAGGGAAAACAAAAGAAGTGGAACACAACAAAATGAAGATTCATGTCGGCAAGAACCAACTTCAGTCACAAAGACATTATAACAGACTGAACCGAGTGATGCGGTAGAACAAGAAAGCTCAGCGTTTCAGACCCTGCTTGAATCACATGTATTTAAGTGAATGTACACGACCCTTTACAATAACTGAGATTTATATTATTATTTTTAAAGTCTATTTTGCTCACCAAAATATAAAAAATACAACATTACCATTTAAAAATACAGTTTTCTTTGTGAATATTGTATTGTATTTATCTGTATTTTCTGCATCATTACTCTAGTCTTCAGTGTCACATGATCTTCAGAAATCATTATAATATGATGATTTGCTGCTCAAGAAACATTTCTCATTATTATCAATGTTAAAAACAGTTATTATTTTTGTGGAAACCATGATACATTATATTTTTCAGAATTATTTGTTGAATAGTAAGTCCAACAGCATTTATTTAAAATATAAATCTTTTGTAACGTTATAAATGTCTTTACTGTCACTTTTGATAAATGTATTGGGTCCTTTATGAATAAAATTATTAATTTATCTTTCTCTCTCTTACTCAGCCCGACCTTTTAATGCTAGTATTACAGTTTCCACAAACATATCGTGCAGCACAACTGTTCTCAACATTGATAATAATCAGAGATGTTTCTTGAGTGGCAAATCAGGCATTAACACAAACTTTCTGAAGATCATGTGACACTGAAGACTGGAGTAATGATGCTAAAATTCAGCTTTGATCACAGAAACATTACATTTTTAACTTATATTTACATAGAAAAAAACTATTCAAAATTGTTATAATATCTCACAGTAGATATCACTGACGATCACACTTAACATGCAGCCTAAAGCTCAAAGCCCACATGACTCACATCATTGTATATATATATATATATTGTTCATCTTATTGTTTTGCACTTTTTATTTCATTGCACATTTTACTCTTTTTCTCCTTTCCTTACCATATGTATGCCCTTGTGTTATGTTACTTATATAATTTGTATTCTTATTGTTTTGCACTATCACTGAGCGGACCTGATTATGATGCACTTTCACTTCTAGTTATGCCCTGTATACTATTATGTGACAAATGAAACCTTGAAACCTGAAAGGAACATCAAAACACAAGATACTCTATCCGTGATGGACAGATTGTTACTGGTCAGTAGCTAATGACAGTGTCTGAATGTTAGCAATACAGGGAATAAACACTCAATCATTGGAACACAACAAATATGAAGATTCATGTGCAGAACCAACTTCAGTCACAAAGACATTATAACAGACTGAAGTGATGTTAACCTAGAACAAAAATCACGTTTGACAGATGTGTTGAATCACATGTATTTAAGTGAATGGGCAGGCTCGTGCTCACTTGAGATTTAAAATTTCATTTCTATTTTGCTCACCAGAAAATATAAATAAAAAAATTACCATTTAAAGACAGTTTTATTTGTGTGTATTGTATTTTATCTGTATTTTTTAAGCATTACTCAGTCTTCAGTGTCACATGATCTTGAGAAATCATTATAATATGTGATTTGCTGCTCAAGAAAACTGTGTGTATGTATTATCAATGTTAAAATAGTTATTTTTGTAACATGGATGCAGCTATGAATATTTTTCAGAATTATTTTTAGTAAGTCCAAGCATTTATTTAAAATATAAATCTTTTGTACGTTATATGTCTATCCCTGTTACAGTTGATAAATGTATTGGGTCCTTTATGAATAAAATTATTAATTTATCTTTCTCTCTCTTACTCAGCCCGACCGTTTTAATGCTAGTATATTACAGTGTCCACAAACATATCGTGCAGCACAACTGTTCTCAACATTGATAATAATCAGAGATGTTTCTTGAGTGGCAAAGCAGTATTAGACTGATTTCTGAAGATCATGTGACACTGAAGACTGGAGTAATGATGCCGCAAATTCAGCTTTGATCACAGAAATACATTACATTTTAACTTATATTTACATAGAAAAAAACTATTCAAAATTGTTATAATATCTCACAGTAGATATCACTGACGATCACACTTAACATGCAGCCTAAAGCTCAAAGCCCACATGACTCAACAAGGTATATATATATATATATTTATACTACACAGTTCAAGATTGTATTTGAAGAAGCACCAGGCACTGAATCGACTTCACTCTGGGAGCTCTTGAGTATGTAGATGTAGTAAAGAGACGTACTGACATGTCTTTTCAATTCTTATGGGAACACTAGGATTGCACAGATGTAGACAAGCTCAGACCTGTGACTGAAAGCTGTATCTGTGTATCTGTCATAAGATTTACATATTACACTGGATTTGATGTCTCAACCCTTATCAAGATGGGTATCCCATGCTGTGAGCTTTAGATTGGCTTCGGTGAGGTGTAAATGGATTTATGTCAATATCAATGTGTTTCAGCTGACAGTGTGTGACAGATGTCCTTTAACCTCACCGTTTGACAGAATCGAACCGTGGGACCATCCGTCAGATTGGCACTTCTGCTTTGAAATAAGAAACACACCGCTTGTTCTACCAGGCCACGGGATGCACAATGACACACATGTGTCCAAAGCAAAGTTTATCTGTTTGATGTCACTTCCTGTTTCAATATAACATATGTAGAGGTTGACAGATTGATACATTTTGCCGATTAATTGGTACCGATAGTCGATTGCTGAAAACAGTCGGTTATTGGCAAAACATACATGCCGATAGTCAGTGTTGGGGTTATGTATCAGATTAATATGCATGTAATCAGATTACTGTTTTCAACTAACTAGTAAAGTAACACATTACTTTTTATTTACAAGAAAACATCTTTTAGTTATCTTATAGTTATATCTTTTTTTTTTTTTTTTCAGTGGTTGTTGTTATCGGTAGTTGTAGTTATCTGTAGTTGTAGTTATCGGTAGTTGTAGTTATCGGTAGTTGTAGTTATGGGTAGTTGTAGTTATCGGTAGTTGTAGTTATCGGTAGTTGTAGTTATGGGTAGTTGTAGTTATCGGTAGTTGTAGTTATCGGTAGTTGTAGTTTTCGGTAGTTGTAGTTATCGGTAGTTGTAGTTATCGGTAGTTGTAGTTATCGGTAGTTGTAGTTATCGGTAGTTGTAGTTATCGGTAGTTGTAGTTATCGGTAGTTGTAGTTATCGGTAGTTGTAGTTATCGGTAGTTATCGGTAGTTGTAGTTATCGGTAGTTGTAGTTATCGGTAGTTGTAGTTATCGGTAGTTGTAGTTATGGGTAGTTGTAGTTATCGGTAGTTGTAGTTATCGGTAGTTGTAGTTATCGGTAGTTGTAGTTATCGGTAGTTGTAGTTATCGGTAGTTGTAGTTATCGGTAGTTGTAGTTATCGGTAGTTGTAGTTATCGGTAGTTGTAGTTATCAGTATCGGTAAAATCCACTATCGGTCGACCTCTACACATCTCATTCAGCTTCAGATCTGGATGCAAAACCATAAACTAAAGTGTAAACCAGAATCACGTGACGAGAGTCGAGAGCTTTCCTCTTTTTTGGAGTGAGATGATATGAATTTTTAACAAATGCGTTTCATAAACTAAAGGCCTAGGGTTTGGCTAAGATGCCTCATAAGTGAGACACATTTGTCTCCAGAGGTGTTCAATACAATAATGTAATACAGTATTTCTGAATACTGACAGTAAGATGAATGAGTTATGGTTCTCAGCACAGTGTTTCAGGCATTATGAATGTGCAGCAAAGTTGGACTAGAACGTGTTGTTTAAAAGTGATTTTCATTTATTATATTTAGGACTGTCAGAATGATGCAATTTTGCCTGGTATTAGGATGTCATAAAAAATATTGGGATTACAGTTTGTTTATTATATTCTATACTGAAAAATGACAACATCTTATTAAAGCCAAACGTATTAAGCTGAATACACTAATTTAACATTGTTATAGGTAAAAAATAGATGTTTAATGTAACAACTGACACTTTTAGATTGTGTGTATATATATATATATATATATATATTTATGTATATATATATATATATATATATATATATATGTATATATATATATTTTTTTATGTATATATGGGGAAGTCATTCTTGCATAACTTCGTTTATATTTATTATGCATTTATGGGGAAGTCATGGTCTAATGGAGAGTCAGACACGTAATCCAAAAGATGGTGGGTTCGAGTCTCGGTCCGGCAGGTTTTGTAGGTGGGGGGAGTGAATGTCCAGCGCTCTCTCTCCACACTCAATACCACGACTGAGGTGCTCTTGAGCAAGACACCGAACCCCCGACTGCTCCGTGTGTGTGTGTGTGTGTGTGTGTTCACAGTGTGTGTGTTCTCTGAGTGTGTGTGTGTGTTCATGGTGTGTGTGTGCTCACTGAGTGTGTGTGTTCACGGTGTGTGTGTGTTCACTGAGTGTGTGTGTTTTCACGGTGTGTGTGTGTGTGTGTTCACTGAGTGTGTGTGTGTTCACGGTGTGTGTGTGTGTGTGTTCACTGAGTGTGTGTGTGTGTGTGTGTGTTCACTGAGTGTGTGTGTGTATTCATGGTGTGTGTGTGTTCACTGAGTGTGTGTGTGTTCACTGAGTGTGTGTGTGTTCACAGTGTGTGTGTGTGTGTGTGTGTGTGTGTGTGTTCACGGTGTGTGTGTGTGTTCACTGAGTGTGTGTGTGTTCACTGAGTGTGTGTGTGTGTGTGTGTTCACTGAGTGTGTGTGTGTATTCATGGTGTGTGTGTGTGTATTCACTGGTGTGTGTGTGTTCACTGAGTGTGTGTGTGTGTGTGTGTGTGTTCACATGTGTGTGTGTGTTCACGGTGTGTGTGTGTGTGTGTGTTCACTGAGTGTGTGTGTGTTCACTGTGTGTGTGTGTGTGTGTGTGTGTGTGTGTGTTCACGGTGTGTGTGTGTGTGTGTGTGTGTGTGTGTGCACTTAGGATGGGATACATGCAGAGCACTAATTCTGAGTATGGCCACATGTCACGCCACTTTCACTTTCATATGAATATACACACATGCATATATTTCAGAAAAATATGTTACGTTTATATGATGTTCATATTTATATTTATATATGATATAAATTATATTAATATAAGTATGTAAATGTCAATACATGTAAACAGTTTCAAAATATATGCTGTATGTGTGTGTATTTATATATACAGTACATTATAAATATGCACAACACACACATTATGTATATTATGTAAAAAAAACTTTGATTTTGGATGCAGCACTAATTATATGTGATATGACATGATATGACATGATATGATTTCCATTTACAGCCCATTGTAACATTAAATTAGAATAATGTGACATCATTTTTTTTATCATTTTTTAAATACTAATATGTTAAAAGGAAGTAATTTACTCACATTGAACTTATAATATAAATAAATACAAATGTATTATTTACTGTCATGCAAATATTGAGTATAGGTTGCAAATGACTTGAATATAATATTTTATATGATTATTCCTTTAGGTCTTTAGACTTTTATATAATAAACTATTATAATCTAATATAATTAGACTATACTGGCTGTATTAGACTATTATTAGACAGATATATTATAGTTTTAAGTGTACATTCACACAGTTCAGTCCATCTGACTATTACATTATAATAATATAACATTGAAAATGTAGTGAAATATGAATTATCATGTAATGGTAATATATTTCTGTCCTAATGTCTTCACTTTCAAGTGGCATTTGAAGACGGTCCAGTTAAACCCTTGAGTCTTTACTTTGCATAACAGGAGACCTTTACATTTCTGTGTCATTGAGAGTTTCTTTAATGTGCTCCTCTTTCCAAATCCCAAAGAAGTGTTTTCATCTCCTCCTCGGTGCCGTTACATTTTAATCACTTTTTTATGGCAACTTTCAACGTCCAAAAATGTGTGGAAATGCGCAAATGTGAAAATCACTTTATGAGCGAGATTTCAATGCAAAGTACACTTGAAGCACCTCTTGATATCGCCTTGAGCGCTTTACTAACTCCAGACTTTATTCTGTCCATTTTGGATGGCAAAGCGTGATGTGAATTTAAAGCACAATGGATATCTCAAATGCTGGTTTTAGATCAGGAGCGCAGGCAGAAAGAGTCGCGTGAGGTGGGAAGTTGTTTTCTCTTCTAATCTCGGGTCAGCCTGCAGACAAAGGGCAAGACATGAGTTTAGTAGTTCTCCGAGGGGAGACCGGCTTCAAAGGGTGCAGTGGAGTTGGGTTCGACGGTGTAGGCCGTTCTCAGGAGAAACCTAAAAGGATTATTTCACGGGAAGCTTTTCTGCTTTGGGTTTCCCTTCACCCCTGATTCAGCTCAACTATATAATCATCACCAGCAGTTTCTACAGCTTCAGCTGGTCTGCAACTCTCATCTGAAAAAGTTTAAACTTCAAAATCAGCAGTTTGCAGAGGAATAAAACTACTTTAAACGCTTTCATCATGGCAGCACTCTGCTCAAATTTTGTTGTCATACAAGTGTTGAAAAACAAAATTGCTGTCATACTGTGATTATGTTACTGCATCAAACAAACCTTCGGGCAAACATACACTCCTGAAAAGAACGAATCACAGCACTTTCTAGCCCGAGGCTGGGTGTTTTTAGAGCGACACGAGGTAAAATGATAAGAGGAGGCATTGGCGTTCACTGCAGGGTTTGTCCTCTCGTGTTGATTGTCCCTGAAGGATCCTGCGTGCATTTTGATGATTGCTTTATTCGGCATATGGCTTTTTCTCTATCTAGGCTTTGATCTGACCTCCTTTTCTCCTTCCCTTGGTTCCTCAAAGAGCCGTTTCTGAATCTCCGCTCTCCTCGTGAGCATAAGGAACGCTATAGTTTGCCGGAGAACAGCGAGATCCCTCGGTCCCAATGCTCTCGCGTCAGACTCCACGGACTACCATCAAAGGCCTGTGATGAATAATCAGAGAAAGTTACAGTGGAGAGGTGCATTCAAGGTTCGCAAAGTCAGTTTTCTGTTTCGTAGGATAAAGGTGAGCTGGGAAATGTAACCTGTATCTGTCAGCTAATATGTTATCTGACTGCTGCTCACTTAAATCAGCCGTGTATCCATCAGGAATGACTCATAGTACTACTTCAAACATAAAACAAATGGTTTAGAAACTATGTTCACTCTACAATTGCTAGTAATTCACAAATAATCACAGGAAAATGGCAAGTAAGGGGGGGGGGGGGGGCTCTGGAGGCCATGGCAGGTGGTCTTTGTGGCCTTGGCCTCGGTCCACTCAGTCTGGTCACTACAGCCGGAGCTCTACTACCCCCCCCAAAAAATGCATGGGGTAGTTCAGGGGGTATCAGGAGCCCTCCGGGGCTAAACACAGGAACAAGAAGCCCTCATTGGGCTACGCTTGGAAGCTGAGGTCGCCGGGAGTAACGAGTAACGAGACCAGACGTCACTAACTGAACAGACAGGAACTTAAATACACAGGTAAATTATAGATAATCACAAAAACACAGCTGGAACAGAATGAACTCATAATCATCTAAACGAGGACAGAAAACAAACCTAATATGAACTCAAGAGGGCTGGAAACACACGGCACAGGACTGACACATTTCCACTTATTATTAAACAATTTATAAAATAGGTTTGTTCCTAAATACAATTGCATATCAAAAACAAGAAAAACGTTTATACACTCATGCATAAGTAAACAATCATTTCTTAAGGCATGACATATTTCTGATCATAATGCATATTTGTACCAAAGTTGATCCTTAAATCATTTCTTAAAAGTCAGTGATATAAATTATTTCAATGTATGTGTGTTCCTGAATTAAATCATTCCGTTTGAGATATATTGATTTAGTGTAACTATTAAACAAATAAATTATAATGGCCATAATGCATCTTAATCCTTTATACTAAATTAAAATAAGACAAATAAACATGCAATTATTTTCACAAAACGTAAACAGTAACTAAACACTTAGTGTGATTATTTTATTCCAAACTTGGTTAACATAATGCATTTATTTGCATGACAACTTTACTCTTCAAACAGTGATCAGATTATAAAAAGAGTCTGTCACTATAAATCACGCCGAACGTTTGCACCTTTGGAGGTGATTTGTGTATTTTTTGTTGAAATACTGTCTTCTGTCCCAGATTAATATGCAGTGACAACTATCTGAAATGTGTACAGAAATGGCTTGGAATGGCCAGTGTGTGAGTTTGGGGGCGGGGCTTTCTGTTCTGACCAATGGCAGAGTGTTCTGGAGACCTGTATGTTGTTACTGATGCTCATGGAGCAGAAATTATACACTTCACCTTAAAAATGACTCACTGGGGAAATTTAAGAAATTAACCTCAAGATTTATAGTCTGTTTTTGATCATTAACTTTGGAGACGCAGTCTAATAAAAGCAATACAACATGTTGGCATGTTTGTGGAGGTGCGGGAGCCACAGGAGGAAAGAAATAATTCTGACATTTTTCCAAGAACATGTTTATAGATGCTGTGCTGCATGGCCAAAAAAGGCTGTCAGGAAGTGTTTATTCCCTCGCTCTGCCAGCTGAGACAGCTCCTTATTGCTCTTCATCAGACGAGAAACGAGCAGAAAAACCTCAGCACTGACAAGGTCACAAACACGGACAGAGAATTAAGTATACGCTACATGTCCAGCATGCACCTGAGCAGTGGAGGAGCTGGGAACTGTGATATCATCTTTATCTCCTGTTCAACTTGTTCATGAACTCAGCAACTAGGAACAAAGTGACTTATAATCGCTGTGTGTTTCTCTCAGTCGCAAAAATGACAGGCCAGCGGAGATCAGGAGCATCTCATTTTACTGCTCCACCTCGCCATCTACTTCCATTCATTCCCACTCTATACAGCTGCAAAGACTCATGGGAAATGTAGTTCTTTATTATCTCACTTGAGAAATATATATATATATATATATATATGTCTGTCTGTGTGTGTCTGTGTGTGTGTCTGTGTGTGTGTGTGTCTGTGTGTCTGTGTGTGTGTGTGTCTGTGTGTGTGTGTGTGTGTGTGTGTGTGTATGTGTGTGTGTGTGTCTGTCTGTCTCTGTGTGTGTGTGTGTCTGTGTGTCTGTGTCTGTGTCTGTGTGTGTGTGTGTGTGTGTGTGTAGCATTTATATATAAATGCTGTACTTCTATTCATCTGTGAATCCTTGAAAATAAAATGTATCAGTTTCCATACACGAAAAAAAATATTTCTATATTGATAATAATCAGATATGTATTTTGAGCATCAAATCAGCATATTATTATGATTTCTGAAGATTATGTGACACAGAAGACTGGAGTAATTCAGCTTTGATCACATAAATACATTACATTTTAACAATATATTCCGATAGAGAACAGTTATTTGAAACTGTAATAATATTCCACAATTGTAATGATTTTGCTGTATTTTTATCAAATAAATGCAGCCTTTACATTTAACTTCTGATTATACCCTGTTTACTTTATTATGTGACAAATAAAGAAACCTTGAAAGAAACCTTGAAACCTTGGTCTCCATCCAAAAATTAAATGGCCATATTTTGTCTCTACTTGAAAGGTGTATTATTTGATCTTTGTAGCAGGTGGTTTTTAAGTAGTAATGTGTATATTATCAAAGCTTCGAGCGAATATAGTGTTCTGTATATCTTTCTTTGCTAAATCATTTATTTTAATATTGTTGGTCCACCCCAGATAATATTCATACTCATAACAGTGTGAATTATGCTTACCACTGAAGCTCATTGTGTATGTGACCTGCTGGTTGAGGAATATACTGCAACAGGCTCATGCTTCGCTGGATCTGGTTTCTGTAATTATTGTTCGTGTGCTGGGATTTGGTTTGTGTGTTTGTTTGTGGTTGTTTTGCCGTTTAAACTGGACCAGATGTGGAGAACATAACAGATACAGAGACAAAGCAGCATATGGCACAAATCACTTGTATTCATTATGTGAATGATTCAGAAGAACAACAAAAAAACGGGACTGCAAGTGAAAAGCAACTAATAGGAACTGCATCAAAGCCACAGCGAGTCAAACGTGTGGGCGAAATCATCCTTTCTTCTGGTGATAAGCACAAGCTCAGAAACATTCAGCACTGGGAATCCACAATCATGCAGAACTGAAATATGCATAAACACGGCCTTTACAAATGCATTTCTAAAAGCATCAGGATGTGGCAGATTTTAGTTGTGTGAAACCGCAGATCTATTATAAGTTATATTTGAAGAAAGATCACAAATGTGCAAATATGAAGAAGGCAGAACTGACTCACGGGTTCAGTGCTGCGGTAATGACCGCTGTTGTCATTTCAGCTGCGGGACACACATGACAAAACGGCCTTGTCTGTTTCTCTCTCAGTCTTGAGGTGTAATGCTCTGCTTCATATGTGATTAAATCAGCAGATATGGGATTAATCAGCACATGCTTCTGAGAGAAAGAGCGAAGGAAGAACGCTAGTTAATACAGCTGATTATCAGTAGTGAGAGTACTGTAGTTGACAACAGTTCATTATCAGTTATTTGAATTTCTCTTCACTCTGTACAGAGAAGTTTACTAATTACAACATTTGTCTTGCAATTCTGAAAATAAAATATCAATTGCATGACTACATATCACATCTCAAGGTTACATCTCACAATTCAGTTTTTTTTCTACTGCAGAATAAAAAAATACATTGTGACTTTTCTCTCTCAATTCTGATTTTTTCTCCCAATTATATGAAGTATTTCGGATTCTTCCTCTCAGAATTGTGAATACACAGTGTTTCTACTGTTCTTAAAAGATCTTTAACTCACCCGTCCAAAAATCAAGGCCTTAAAAGGTTTCGAATCGGAGCAGAAAGTCTTACATTTGTAAAGACATCACATTAAATGTTGCATAAACTTAAAAATTAAAAAAAAAAAAATCAATGAATGAAATTAAAAATCTTTCTATATGTTTCCAACAATGCCATCTTCTAAAATATTTTATAAAAATAAGTGAATTTAGGCTAAAAATAAGAGCAAATATCTGCCAATGCAATTTTTTTTTTTTTTTTGGGAGTGTAGTGCTTTGGAATGGTTCAGGGGCAGTAAACTGTATTAAACATGTTATTTTTTGTTGTTGAGAACAACAGATTTGATAAATGGTTACAGAGAGCTGCAGCAGAAAACTAAATCTAAAGTGTAAGTTGTTCACATCTGGGCAGCACTTTGTGCTAAACGCTTCATAACTAAATGCTTCAGTGAAGGTCATGAGCGTATACAGTACTTTAATGCCGCGCTGCTTTGACAGCTTGATTGTGTTGCTCAGCGCGGCTGAGAGTTTTTTCACTTACATGTTACTGCTATGGCCGTACTGTGAACATTTCCATTTTGCAAAGCATGCTTGCACACAGCGAGCGAGTGATTAAACATGGCTGCTGTTGTTCAACGTCAAGCACGTCGTAGAGCGTGAGTGTGTACATGCCAGTCGAAGCAAGCAACACGGAGAAATGGAGCACAATCATGTTTATCACAGCTATATACTGGTTTAATGACATACAATTAAGGATAATCTGTCTTTCAGGTCTTAGCTGGTTTTGCATCCTTGCTGAATAATGCACTCACCGGCCACTTTATTAGGTACACCTGATCAATTGCTTGGTAACACAAATTTCTAATCAGCCAATCACATGGCAGCAACTCAATGTATTTAGGCATCTAGATGTGGTGAAGACGACTTGCTGAAGTTCAAACGGAGCATCAGAACGGGGAAGAAAGGGGATTTAAGTGACTGAACGTGGAATGGTTGTTGGTGCCAGACGGGCTGGTCTGAATATAAATAAAAAAAAACTGCTGATCTACTGGGATTTTCACACACAACCATCTCTAGGGTTTACAGAGAATGGTCTGAAAAAGAGAAAATATCCAGTGAGCGGCAGTTGTGTGGACGAAAATGTCTTGTTGATGTCAGAGGTCAGAGGAGAATGGGCAGACTGGTTAGAGATGATAGAAATACAACAGTAACTCAAATAACCACTCATTACAACCAAGATCTGCAGAATACCATCTCTGAACACACAACACGTCGAACCCTGAAGCAGATGGACTCCAGCAGCAGAAGACCACACCGGGTGCCGCTCCTGTCAGATAAGAACAGGACACGGAGGCTACAATTCACACAGACTCACCAAAACTGGAGAATAGAAGATTGTAAAAACGTTGCCTGGTCTGATGAGTCTCGATTTCTGCTGCAACATTCAGATGTAGGGTCAGAATTTGGTGTAAAGAACATGAAAGCATGGATCATCCTGTCTTGTCTCAGCGGTTCAGGCTGCTGGTGGTGGTGTAATGGTGTGGGGGGTATTTTCTTGGCACACTTTGGGTCTCTTAGTACCAATTGAGCATCGTTTAAACGCCACAGTCTACCGGAGTATTGTTGCTGACCATGTCCATCCCTTTATGACTACAGTGTACCATCTTCTGATGTACTTCCAGCAGGATAATGCATCATGTCACAAAGCTCAGATCATCTCAGACTGGTTTCTTGAACATGACAATGAGTTCACTTTACTCAAATGACCTCCACAGTCACCAGATCTCAATCCAATAGAGCATCTTTGGGATGTGGTGGAACGAGAGATTCTCATCATGGATGTGCAGACGACAAATCTGCAGCAACTGTGTGATGCTATCATGACAATATGGACCAAAATCACTGAGGAATGTTTCCAACACCTTGTTGAATCTATGCCACGAAGAATTAAGACAGTTCTGAAGGCAAAAGTGGGTCCAACCCGGTACTAGCAAGGTGTACCTAAAAATGTGGCCAGTCAGTGTATGTATATATATATATATATATAATGCTGGTGTCCACATGCCATTCAAATAAATAACCCATACTACTAATACAATAAATGGCAGTCATTTTCTTGCCTCTGTTAGTCTGCAGTCTTTTTCTCATTATTCTCACAACAGGGCAGGTCGGAAAATCTGTTCCGATCAAGACGAGTCACAGGAAGGTTCTGTGCCCGTTTAATTCATCCTAATGCAATTATGTCCAGGCTTTTTGATTACATGCTGTGGGGAGGCAATTAGATCCAGAGCACAAATCAATTGTTTAACCTTTGAAGGCTGTCTGTTTGACTCGCTCTCTGCTTCGTGTCCAAATATGTCCGAGTGTGAGGGCCACTGCCTGCAACCAAGATGAACTCTGGACAGCCTCACACTCAATTACACTAAATTACAACACATTAGCATCAGTCAAAGATACACATTACGGCCATGTGTGCGCGAGAGGAGGCGTTCACGCATGCACACGTCCATATCGCTCATGCATATTGATGTGAGATGCATGCTTTAACTGTTTATGCGTGTTCATTAATGTGTTTTCTCTAGCGACGAATGCTGCGTTTATGTGCTTTTTTGCACATGAGAGATTCAGTGTGAGCGAATCGAGGGAAGGGACTAACACGTCTATTTATAAACCATATGTGACCCTCTCTGGGAAAACCCAGCTAAAGTACAAAAAAAATCATCCTTCATATAGTAAAGAACATTCTGTGAAAATGTAACCTTTATATCTTTAATATCGATTGAGTATGGTCATGTCATAATTCGATTTTGAGACTTTAGCCTGGGTTTCACAGAGAGGGTCACATATTCAGTATCATGCAGAGTTACAAATGAAATATGAGCCGTTTATCTGATACGTCTCTGTGGCGGTTAAAGATTGTGTGCTGTCAAAGCAGAGCCGATAATCAGTTAATAGCAGAACAAGCAGACAAAGTATATCAACACGTTAAAGAGGTTATGCATGTTAACATGCATGCTTTTTGAGTCAATAATATATTCCAGTGATAATGACTCGACGTATAGACTGTATACTATCATTTTTACTCAGTTAATTACCCAGGTAACCATAAAAGCATTGGTGCATAACCGCACGACACACCAAACACTCAGGCTGCTGTCATTTCCAAACCTCATTATTTTAAGCAGCAGGACATATTTAATAATTAGTCACGCAATCCATAACCAGCAAAGTTCAATGACCTTGGCATCGAAGGGTCATACAGTATACTAATGACATTTGAACCCCGCTTGCTACTTAGAAAGGTAATTATAAATGAATACGTAGTCTTTATTCAACATATACATAATAAATCAAACATTAAAGCAGGATTAAACTGAGATTGTGTCCTTGATTGGCAGTTAATTAGGTTGATTTGATTATGTTTAGTCCTGTTGAAATATGCTGAAACTGCCTGTTACAGTACTTGATTATATTCATATCAGTATTTATTTACTACCAGTGTTATTTTCTACCTGGTCTCATGGCATTTATGTACCTGGGTACACTCTTTAGCAAGATGTGAAATTCGTATCAATAACTATATTACTGCTGTTTCCAAAAGAAACAAAGTAAAACTGACACCTTTTACTGCTTTTCACACAAATTTACAGAGTTTTGATTAAAAAGCGTAATTTTTGCACAATTAAGAAAAGCATGCTACGACTTCAAAACAATATTAATATGCTGGGAGATTTGAACATTGATGCTTTTGAACATTAGCATCACATATATCCAGCTTCATATCTTTGGGTTTTCATAGACAGTAAGTTTGTTCGTTATCTCATGGAGATAATCTCAACAAGCACACCTTTTTAACTAAGATTAATAACCGCTCCAAAAGTATTGTTCATTCTTAGTTCATATGAACTAAAGTAGTTAACTAATGTTAACTGATGAACCTTACTGTAAAGTGTTACCAACTTGTGCCTAATAAACACTTCAATGAAAAATGGATTAGAAATGAAATAACGCTGCTGAAGTACATGACACTTCACACAGTTGCTATAAGCAGACAGAGTAATGTAGAGATCTGTCCTCCTGCAGGAATATTTCATCCACAGCTGCTCAGCAGGCTTGATGCTTTCACATAAACAAATAATGAGCATCGTGACTCAAAAACCATTTTAATTAAGTGATGAAACAGCGGCAGCTAAACCCGGACGCGGTCTGTGAGCTGGACTGGTTTTTGAAGTGTTACCAGCTTCTCGTCAGTCTGTGGTGATGTCACATCCAGATGTCCTGCTGGTTTTGTTGTGGTGGAGAAGAGAGAGATTGATGCTGTTTGAGTTGTAAAGGATCTGCATGTGCAGCTCGGTACAGAAATCATCTGACCACTAGTCAAAATCAGCTTTTTTATTGTTATTACCAATTATTACCAATAACAAGTTGAATTGAGAAGTTTTAGAATAGTTTGCATTTCTTCATATTTCTTAGAAATGCAGTATTGAAACTATAATTTAGTTTTTGCTTTGTCTCTCCTTTTCTTTAATATGAGAACGATCCAAACAAGCATTTTGTGCTTCAATAGAAGAAAGTCCCAAATTAATTTAATATGTTTCAAATATTACTGTTAAGGTGCAATTTTCTTGTATTATTATGTATTTAACATATTGTATTAGTTTATTTTATTAATGCTTGTTGAGAAAAAAGGAGCCACAAATGAACTTGATTAGTGAACTAATTATGATTATTTATAATCCTAATTAAGAATTAATATTTAATACTGTACTCTCTAAAAATGATTTTAAGTAATAAAGATAATTAGAGCACTTTTTAAAAGTCTACTTCCCGTTGTCATGTTTAAATCACTGTTACTTTCTACTTATTTGTATTTGTTTGTGAAAAATACTAGCAATTTCATTTGTTTATATTAAATGTTTGGTTTATTATTATTATTATTATTTAATAACTTAAATATATTTATACATTATTTGATTTTGTTATTAACATATTTGTTTTACCAAATTACATTTATTTGTGTATATTCTTTTCAAGAACCCAAAACTCTTATTTTACACATAAAATAATAAATACATTTAAAATACCTGAAAAATATTAACAAGAACAATTCCTTAAGTTCTAAAATGAAAATAAATGTTTGAAGTTGTAAATAAAACACATTTTTTTTACAAGAAAAATCGTTTTACAGTACTTAACATTTTAATTGTATTTTTATTTAGTGCATTACTTGCCATTTCATCGTAATTAATCCCTGCTAATTTTATTCTCTAACTACTCTAACCCCAAAAGTTTTGCCCCAAAGTTTCTCTGGTTGTTCCTCAAACACCTGAATCAGCTCATCAGAGTCCCGAGGAACATCTGTTTAATGAAATCAAGTCTGAACGATTAGGCTCGGATCCAGTATCAGCAGAGTGCGAGTCTGGCAGGAGGAGGATTTGGCAACCTTCATGTAAGAGAGCTGTAATGTCAACAATAAAACAATCCCTTGTAAATTAAACTAAAATCAGTATAATACCTCGTTAAAAAGATGAACATGCATGCACACATGTGCAAAGGTCCGCATGCAGCTGGACAGGCATGTGCTGAGTTTCATCTTATTTCCAGTCATCTCCTGTTTTAAGAGAAAGCATCTGTCCATCAGTGTGTGTCTGACACCTGCACGTGCTCAGTCAACATCTGGCTCAGGTGTGCTCCAGCGATGGGAACGGACACCTGGCAGCATCTGATCACCCTGAACCTATTAGACTTGATGCAGATATGAGCTCCTCGTGCGGCCGCTGCTTTTTACCGTGCACCTTTAACTGTGCTGGAAACCATACATGAACTTCCCTTTGCAGCGCTGCTTTCAGACGGGTTCGTTTGGTGATCAGAGCAGGTGGCCGCTGATGGTTGAGTTCTGAAACTGCAAGTGTAAATAAATATGCATACTTGCTTGAAACATGTTTTCTAGAAAGTACTTTTTGCAAAGCAATAGCGGCACCTTCTTTGTGTGCCTAATTGTTTTAAATGTGCACTAATGTACTTCAAATCTTAAAAGTATATCTTAAGTGTGTGTATATATGTTATAGTTTAAGTTTAATTATAAAGATGCATTTAAGAAGTCGTAAGTGGGTCAAAAGCACTAAATGCATTTAATACAAATTTAAACTACAATACATTCTGATTTAATTGCACTTAACTAAACAATGCATTTAGCTCACACTTGATCGTATTCTTCAAAAGTATATTTCTGTAATAAGCATTATTTTTAGAAGTATGCTAATACGTCTGTTTTACAAGGGCTAAAAGGGAGTCATTCGGGGAAGGTTTGCATATATAGTTTGCAATATAAAGGAAGTTTCTCAGTGAGTGAGAAATCCATTTACTCAGGTATTGTATTCTGTATGCTCTGTTAACACAGAAATAACCTAACAATAGCTTATAGCACAGTGCTTTACAGTGCTGATGAGCTAATGTGTATCTGTTAAGTATCCTCGCAAACCCACTGAAGCGTGAACGGTCCGGGTATATATCAACCTAAAAAATGTCTTAATTGCCTTAGTATACTATTTATGTTGTATTTTTTTATGAGCCTCTCTCACCGTGTCTACACCGGACAGATTAAAGCTGTGTAGATAGCAGCACTGATTGTATTGTGTTGAACCACATTTTTGTATTTTGTATTTTATTTTAGTTACCTCTTCTGTATTTATTCATATTATTTGTCTTTAGAAATACATTTTGCATATAATAATTATTTTGATTTATTGCATTATATGCATACATATATATATATATATATATATATATATATATATATATATGAACACACACACACACACACACACACACACACACATATATATATATATATATATATATATATATATATATATTAGTGCTGTCAAAAATTAATCGCATCAACAAAGTTTTTGTTTACATAATATATGTGTGTATCTACTGTGTATATTTATTATGTATATATAAATACACACACATACAGTATATATTTTGAAAATATTTACGTGTATATATTTATATTCATATAATATATATTATATATAAACCATAACATATTTTTTCTTAATATATATATACATGCTTGTGTGTGTATTTATATACACATAATAAATAGACACAGTACAATGTATACAATATATACACATACACATATATAATGTAAACACTACATTTTATTTTGGATGTGATTAATCGCGATATATATATATATATATATATATGTGTGTGTGTGTGTGTGTGTGTGTGTGTGTGTGTGTGTGTGTGTGTGTGTGTGTGTGTGTGTGTGTGTGTGTGTGTGTATTTTTACCCAATAATTTTTGTTATATTATGTTTTGAGCATAAACTTGGAATACATTTTGCAACTATTTCAGAATATACAACAAAATGGCCAAAAACATATTTACATAAATCGATGTAATGTAACTGTATAATTTAACTGTATTTTGGCTATATATTTAGGATCCAATTTAAGCATATTTCCAAATATACAAAAAATTGTCAGAATATATCTCCATAAAATATTTTGAATAATTTTAGCTACACTGTATTTCATGTATTTTCAATCTAAATATTTTTATTTTACTTTTTATTTAAATATTTATGTTATATGGTATTTTTTGTCACTTGAGGGTTTAAATTATTTCAGTAAGAAAACAAAATATTATTCCATGCTGTTTAGCATATATTTAGCATATATTCATTATACACAATAATGTTTCAGTGGTGCATGTACAAGGGTCAACGGTCAGTCTCAAGCACACAGCCACCGTTAGGCTTTCAATCTACGCTTTACATCTAAGATGTGACTGCAAGCAGCGTATGTCAGCAGCTCAAGAGTTAAAAATACACAACACATCAAGCCAAGCCTTTTGATTTGAATGAACACAGTAAGTTACAGCATCTACAGTGCTTACACAACCCGCCTTTTCCAGTTTTTGCTGCGATTTGCCTCTTCACGACGTTAGTTCCCCAAGATGTTTGCCGTGCTAGCCGAGCGATTGTGCTTCCTGATGTGAATTGTGATGCCCTTGCCAACACATTCGGAATAATTGCCCATGAATCAGCTCCCATCTGTCCAATTTGGTCTCTGTGGCTCGGGCCCTGTCGTCCGTCTGTCATTGAGACGCTGAGGGATTCAGCAAGGCAGGGGAACAAATGAGAGGATTGTTCACTCCAAAAGCAGTGTCATTATATATTCACATCTATTGCTTCTGAGCTAATTTGCATGATCAGAATATTGAACATTATCCTGTCCGAACAATGACACAGATAGCATGGACTCGTCATGCAGGAGACCTTCATATTATGTGATTAGAGGCTTGGATAAGTCTTTCCTGGATTCCTCCGTATAATCTAGTACCATTAGAAACTCATTAACAGAACTGTAATACCCTAAAAGGCTTCTCTCTGGGAAAGGGAGGAGGTGCTTGCTAAATGTCACCGGTGATTGATGAGCAACAAGATGATATTAAACGAAGGAGCATCTATCATGTGTTCCTGAAGCATTAGCCGCAACTTCTCCTGTCTTTTTTTACTTTGTTTTGAGACGCTTAGGATACAAATGGTACGGAGGACTTGTGGTCCGACAGATTTTGAAGCAGAGGGGAGTCTGTCTAAGAGGAGAGTCGTCTAGCATTTGCTAGTTATTAGCATATGATTACGTCTTGTTATGTCCTGTGGGAATGCTGAAGCGTTTGCGTTATGGTTGTGGAATTCACAGTAGGCTGTATCGAGCCAAATCATTTGATGAAGTCTATAAAAGCCAATGAGCGCGGGTAAAATACGACATTGTTTTGTTCAAAGTGCTTTTGATTGCTTTGCATTCGGAGTGTTTTATTTATGTCTTTTCTTCCTAATTCTCTGCTCTTGTGTTTTCTTCTGCACATCCACTGAGGGTCTCATTTCCATACTTTGGTGCTGCAGTCATTTACATGAGAGTGAATTAGAGCTCAGTTTCTCTCAGCGCCGCTGATTGTGTTGCAGGCTTGGCACATTGGGGATTCTGGTTACACACAGCAAATTATACGAATATTGTACAGCAGTCAGCGTAACCAGGTTAAATAAAAGTGTATTGATGCACAGTAAATAGGGCTGGGTGCTGTGTTGAATTACAGTTTGGATGTGTCGATTGAGTTCCAATTTCATCTTCATTTTCAGGACTTAAGCAAACTTAAGTCAGTTTAATATAATTAAAAATAAATAAAAATATATATTTGAAATGACTCGAACATGCACTTATACTTAAAAATGTTAGGCAGCAACTAAACTGAAGCTTTTACATTGAAGTAGATGGAAATATTGTACATTGTTTTCAGTGTTGGTGTATTAGTGGATTTCCAGTGACTCTTTCTGCATGTTACATTGTTAAGCCAGTAGGTGGCATCTTTATGAGTGATTCGTTGATTACTTTGTTCATTCGTATAATTGATAATGTTTTTTATTTAGAAACAAAGATTATTTTAGAAATAAACTGAATGTCTGTCTTTATGAATGAGTCATTGCATTATTCACTCAACCGATTTGTTCAAAAACACTGATTTATTCAGGAACTAATTAACAGTAATGCATGTTACACAGGGGTGTGATGTTTGAATCTGCTTTGTCTATGATTGGAAATACATCATTTTTGTTAATGGAGCATTATCAGGAATTGGCAAACATCAAAATATAGGTTACTCGATATTACCGTTTTTGTTGATTGAACTGCTGTATGAAAGCAGAATATGTGTATTCACGTTATTGGTGTGAATTGAACATGAATGTCATTGAACTATAGGCTGGTATAACTTATTTAAGGATATATTCATGATGATTTTGATGAAAAAAGCAACATTGTGGTTGTGTACATTGCTTTTTATTTAGTATTTAAGTGTATTAAGATTAGCCTTGTGAGTTTGGTATCAGTCACATGTAAACATTTGAATGGACAGCTAATTATGATTATTTTGTTCAGCACTCAATTTACAGAAGAGCAGAACAAAACATTCATTGATTAATTTCAGCATTTATTCAACTGTTTATTATTATTTTCTCATTCGAAAACCAATATTATTTTAGAAACAAAGTGAAAGACTGTATTTATGAATGAGTCATTGCATTATTCACTCAACCGATTCGTTATACAATACTGATTAATCAAACTAATAACAGTACTGCACGTTGCGTGAAGACGCAATGTTTTATTCTGCTTTGGCTGTTTGGAGCTATGTAGTTTTGTTAATGAAGAACTAATAGGAATTGAAATGTGAATTATTGATATTGTTCATACTCCTTGTGTTCATGTTGTAGGTGTATATTATAACCTAATTTTCGACCAAAGGCTGAGATCTCTGTTTTAGGATATAGTCATGAAGATTTTGATGTCAATATATATTTATATAAATATATATATATAAAACTTCACAATAAGATCCATTAGTTAACATTAGTTAACAGCATTAGTAAACATGAACTAAGAATTAACAATACTTCTACAGCATGTATTAAGCTTAGTTAATGTTATTTTCAGCATTTACCAATGCATTATTAAAATCACAAGTTGTGTTTGTTAACATTAGTTAATGCACTGTGAACTAACATGAATAAACAATGAACAACTGTATTTTCATTAACTAACATTAACAAAGATGAATCAATAGTCTATGTATTGAATAATGAACAATGATGTATTGTTAATTGAATAATTATTAATAATTAAATGAAATATTATTTATTGAACAATTGAACAATAATGTATTGTCAATTGTTTGTTCATGTTAGTTAATACATTAACTAATGTTAACAAATGACACCTTATTGTAAAGTGTTACCATTTATATTTGGTAGGCTATGTAAGATTTGTTTAAGTGGTGCGAGTAACATTTGAATGGATGGTTGATGGTTTTGAGGTGATTTTGTATGACACTCGAGCACAGAGGAGCAGAAGTACAGCAGGTAAACACTAATTTACAACAGCCTCATAATCTTCGGAAAAACATTTCTGACTGTGAAATTGCCATTACTAGAGTGTTAGGAATGAGCTGTCTACGAAACTGTTGTTCATGAATATACAGTACGTTTACTCTCGCTCTGCTTGTGTGCATTGTTCACAGAAGTATGACATCCTAATCTCCACCAGGCCCTCTCTGTGTAATAATATCTTCAGCTCTGTGATTGCCTTCGGTGAGAGATTCAGATCAGGCGTGTCTAATGACGAACAGGTAATGCACCATTGTGTTTTAAGAGGATGACATGACTCTGCTATCTGCAGCTCTGAAAGTGAGCGTTGGGAAATGAAATCAGCAGAAGGACTTAAACCTCATGAGTCACTGCAGACGGATTTCTTAAAGGAGAATGAGCTTTACTGAAATGAGTAGTGAGTAGCCAGACAAAAGAGGCAACGAATTCCTGAAGCATTGAGCTGCGCATGTCAGTTCATTGACATATCGCCACTGAACAGCCTTTTCCATATATATACATATTTATATATTACTTGTATTAAACCTCTTCAAATAACACCCAGACATTATCACTGTTAAACACAGCCACAATAAATACAAGCAGCATGCATTGGAAAGTAAAAACCAAAAACATATAACGTACCAAACTATATAAAAGCAAAGCAATTAACTGGATTGAATTCAACTTAAAGGGGATTAATCAATATACAGTATATCAAGTAAGTTAACAAGTTTTTAGGAATTCTTCTTTTTCAGTTGCTGTAAAGATTGAAATGAAATTGGCTCTTTTAACTCTAGTCTGTTACTCAATATTTATGTAACTCAATGTTTATTTATGAATGGACCGACTCTTTTCTACAGGCTTTGGTTACAGTAACTTATTTCTAAGAGTATATATATATATATATATATATATATGTGGATGAAAGTGCCACACTCCAATACTGTAGTTGAAAGCATCACATGAGCCAAAATATTTCATTTCATACAACACAATATTATGAAATATATTGAATGTTACAAAGAAGCCCTTGATTTCAGACCCTGGCTCGCAACCCATTTTACTCTCTGAAATTCGACATCCAGTCAAACAGGATATTCAATGAGTAAAGAAAATGAAGGATGATGTTTGATACCCCCATTGGGAATTGATTGGCTCATGTGCTCTCTGTATGACAGATGGTTGGAGGCGAGGGGCTGAAGAATTACGAGGGTCTCATGATGTCAGCCGAAAGAAAAGTGGTTTCTGAGGACACTGTGAGAAACATTTGTTTTCTTTGTACCGCTGCACACAGATGAGTCGTTCCCATTAAGACCAGCAACGCGTCTTAAGAAAGTAAATAGCTTCTACGGTATGCAACTGAAATATCGAAACTGACCTGTGACATATAATTGGCTCATTTTTCATTTTACAAATTACAGCAATGCACATTCAGTGCATTGCTTTCAATTAAGTGCAATTTTGGATTTGTAATACACTTGTGCATCCAAAGGATCTGAGCGTTGTATTGGAGGAGGTCTGTGTCGGCTCTGTCATTAATCACGCTAGCATGCATTACGTTGAGCATCGTCTGCAGCGGTGTCGTGATGTTGTGGTGTTTTATTTGTGCAGTGTAGCATGTTCCCCAGAGATCTCTGGCTCGACCGCCTCCCACACTGCTGTTTATAGACTCACTCCAATTTACAGCTCGTTCTCCAGCCGGCCACAGCATCGTCCGGAGTACATGCTCACTGCTTTCTAAAGCCCATGTGTACTCTTTGTGATGCATGAGATGAGCTCGGATGAGCTTTATTTGTCAGAGTATAATGAGGAGTGAAATGTGTTCTCTGCATTTAACCCATCCAAGTGTATTCGAACCCACAACCTTGGGTTACCTCGGGTTTTAAGTCCAACGCTCTATCCATTAGGCCAACGACTGCCCATTTTGAGTTTGTGCGAAGGAGTAATGCTTTTCCGTTTGACCTTAATTTTCCTCTCCTCATCCCTTTGAATGCTGTCCCTGATGCATATTTAATCAATACTGAATATGGAGCACATACTGGACTAAATCAATGTAACTATTGATAAGTGCCTGCTGCTAGTGTTCATTAATGATACACATATCTTCCAGTGCTACAGATGTTTAGACCGGTTCAGGTTCGCTCCGCTGGATGTAAATCTGACAGAGAAATGTGACAGAGAACGGCGCTTTCACTCTGCTGCTCATGATGTATATTATTTATAGTCACACTGTCACATACCAACACATATAAGTGCACATTTGTATAGAACATTCATTACATTTCATGACGCTTGTCAAACATGATCTTATACATTTGGGGAACATCACAAGCGACAATTATAGACTTTGTGCAAATTCACAGACTGTTTTAACAATGATAACTGATATTTCCTTTTTGTGTTGTCAGTTGTCATTGTTTTTTTTCTATTTTGATAAATAACATGAATCACTTTCCTATATCAATATTATCATACCTTATTTGCCTTTGTATAGTAACATAACATTAGCTGTTACTTGACAGCTTGTTTTTTCAGTATCTTACGCCACATTTTTAAATCAAGTTAAATTAAATAAAATTACATTCATCTGCATTTTGTTCTAATCTATTTCTATTGTCTAGCTGTATGCATTTAATGTTATCATATACTGTAATATTATTTATGGATATTTATCATTTTTCTTTTCATTTAAAAATAAGTCCTTGTTTTTATTAGTTTTAGTTTGCATTATTTAGCTTTTAGTTTTAGTAGTTTCACTTACTTTATTGTGATTTTGTTGTATTTGTTTATATGTTTTTATTATATAGCTTAGTTATTTATTAACTTATTCATTTCAATGTTTTGTTGTTTCATCAAAAATGTTTTGTTTTATTTCAACGTTATTTTATTAACATCTTTTTTTACAGTTTTGTTGAAAAGTTGAAACAAATTTTGCAAGATGATGAAAGCAGGTCAAGTCACATAAATCATCAGATCTAAACCTAACCCTCTACAGTAACTCTGATATCCCAAATTCTATTTAGTTTCATTATCTCATGTGTCTTGTGAGCGGCTCATTAGCTCTTTACTCGTGTGGTTTGGCGAGGTGTGTTGCAGGTAGCAGCAGCTGGGACTTCAAGCTTGATTTGCTCAGATGATAGATAAAATCCTTTGTATGTATAAATAATTTAGTTATTTTTTCTCATGCTTTTTAAATAAGTAATGACTCTAAATTAGCATGTAAATTGACAGCCCTAATATTATGATGTTAATGCAATACATCTAAATAAGTTCAGAAATAAATATGATTCCATCTCTCTATTCAGAATGGCTTCATAAGCTTGATCTCCTCTCAGCTAATTTTCTGTGAAATATATCAGTATCTGTACCACCATCATCAAAAACCAAACCACAGCGCTAAAAATAGCAAGGACAAACATGTGATTAGAAAGCGTACACCATCCGTAATCTTTAATTATAAGCCTGTTAATGCATCTCTATACATCATTCTGAAAGAAGAGAACATGGATCACAGTGCAGCATTGTGACAGTACATGCTAACAGAGGTCAGAGAGTATAAAAACAGACGTTTCCTATACTTAACAGATTGCATTCGCATTCGCTAATGAGGTTTAACCATTCTTAAAAGATGTCACCTGTAATAAGGTCTGGCAGCCACCATGTGTATGTTAAGGTGTCTGTGTGGCCTGGGCTGCGGAGGGAGGAATTGATAAATAAATTAAGAAAAGAATGCATTAATAATAAACGAACAACAGGAGAGGCTCTAGCATCAAACATCCACATCCACCTTTGAAAACCACACCCGTCTCTGAACCAGAGCTGATTCTCAGACACTAACCGCTTCTCGATTATGAGCGTTGTATGCCTGATTCTGAGAACTGGTATCTATATATTACATTGTGAAGAAGGCAGCAGTAAAGCCCGAGGCGGTGCGCTTCTCTTGGGTGTTCGGGTGTTTCGTGAGCCCACGATAAGGAGGGAAGCCCTGAAAGAGGGTCATCTTGTTCAGTTATCCGGCTGAAAAAGATCTAAGAGCAGATTTCTATCGTTTCTCAGTGTCTTTGCCATTGCTGCCATCAGATCTTTAACATGTTGAGGGCCCTCGCTAGCTAATTGGCTGCTCTTGAGATTCGAGATGAATTATTTGATACCGTTTACTTCGTTTAAATGTCATAGGACAAAAGCAGTCGAACGGAGGACAATGCAACTCTGATTGTGGTGTTTTCAGGAGGCAGCCATTTTGCTCTGCAATCTGCCATTTTCTTCACATTTCATCTTTCCGTCAGTTTCTTCATCAACACATTATAATCACATTACTGCATCAACACCCCATTAACGTGAGTGATTCTCGTTCACAGTGGAGTACAGTCAAGTACAGTCACTCGCCGTCCATTGCCAAATAAACAATTGGCACGCAAACACGACGTCTAAATAGAGAAGCACACTTAAACTGCCTGAATGTCACTGCATTAGATGCAAAGTACCCAAAGTTTCATTTGCATCGAATGATGCTTTCCTTTATGTTTTATTTTTTGCCTTGATTTTTAATCAGTCAATGTTTTGATGGTTTTCTCGATGGATATCGTTTCTCCTCGAAAATAAAAAAGAGGTTCATCAACATTCACCCAGTGTTTGACGAGCAGTGGTACATTACCTTTTGATTTCATTTTCAATGATAGTTGCAAACAAAACAAAGCTTATTAAAATATGTTTTACAAGAATATACTATTTCAGTCTTTATACATCAAAATGCTACATTTAATTAAATATGTTAGTTTCCGTTTCTTGGTATTATTTCTGAAATGTCCCATCACAAATAGTTTCACCACCAATTGTTTACAAAAACAGTGAAGTGTGACATTGTTTCAACTTGAGTTATGTTAAACATTTTGTGAAATTCTGTAAATGCATTATTACGGTGGCCGAGAAGTGCAAAACAAATCACAATTCTGAAAACACAACAACAATTCATTACATTACATTGCAGTACATTATAAAGGCATTCATTACATATAATTGCAATGCATTATATATTTTCAAAAATAACTGTAACCAAAGTTCAAATACATTATATTAGTTGAGGGAGAGATTCGTTGTTTACAATTTACAATTCTTCATGAGACCATACAATGCATTATGAGTTGCAATACAGTGCATAAGTAATGTATTAAACTTTTTATAATGCATTATATATATACAAGTTTTAGGTAAAGTGTTAATGTAAATGCTTCATTTGCATTTCTTTTCTTGAGGTTGATATCTGTCTGAATGTGAGAGCAGTGCGAGTCTAAACTGACAGGAGGAGCAGATGAGCTTCCCGCTGTGCGTTTTCAGAGCAGCTGCTACTGAATACATCTGAAAATCCTGCAGCGCCATTTGCAGGAAAGCAGAAAGAAGCTCAGCGAGAGCGAAATAGCAGGTGACAGAAAAGTGTCACGCGTGTTGTAGCAGACAGAGGTGGAGCCCATGCAATATGTGCATTGTTCTGCATCACGCTCAAAGCGAGCTGACATTTAAGCCGCACTAGAAGAGCAATAGCTAGAGCGAACAGCAAAACAGAAATTGTGTGCTTTCAAGGGGAACCATAGCTTGTACTTGCTCCGTCTCTTTCTCCGCTGTCCTCCTCCGATTGGGATGTTGACTGTCCCAGCGAGATGGGGAAAAATGATGTTTGCCTGTGTCTGCTCAACAAACGGCGCCAGCTGAAATCATTACCAGCCAGACACTGCCAGAGAAGCCAAGTGCATCCCACGGATCTCTTACACTAAAACACTCACCCGACAGGCCTCGGCAGGTGAAAGTACTTTCCAGAGAAACTTCACTGCACTCCATCACACTCTCGCTCCATCAAAGCAGAACAATTACTCTAACTAGAACCCTTTCAGGCGGATTCTATCTCCTTTCAGCTGGAGCAATAGTACTCTGGGAGATTAGATGAGTATGTTTCTACCACTGAATAAAAAATACAACAATATCATTATGACTCTTTATCTCACAATTCTGAAATCAATTCTGAAAAATCTTGAAATAAGAAATAAACTTGAAATTCTGACTTCTTTCTCATAATTAATTGTTTATATGTCACAACTGACTTTTTTCTCGCAATTCTGAAAAAGTTAGAATTGTGAGATAGAAACTCTGAAAAAGTCAGATTTGTGACAGAAACTCTGAAAAAGTCAGATTTGTGAGATAGAAACTCTGAAAAAGTCAGATTTGTGAGATAGAAACTCTAAAAAGTCAGATTTGTGAGATAGAAACTCGTAAAAAGTCAGATTTGTGAGATAGAAACTCGTAAAAAGTCAGAATTGCGAGACAGAAACTCATAAAAAGTCAGAATTTCGAGATAGAAACTCTGAAAAAGTCAGAATTGTGAGATATAAACTCGTAAAAAGTCAGAATTGTGAGATATAAACTCGTAAAAAGTCAGAATTGTGACATAAACTCTGAAAAGTCAGAATTGTGAGACAGAAAATAGTAAAAAGTCAGACCTGCCAATTTATAACGCACAGTTCTTACTTTATATCTCACAACTATCAGTTTATATGTTACAATTCAGAGAAAAGAACTCGCCATTGTGAGAAAATGAAGTCAGAATTGTGAGATAAATAGTTTAAATTACCATGTTTATTTTTGTATTCAGTGGTGGTCTTCCCTGGATGAGTCAGCCGGCATTAATCAGCTGTGCTTTTGCAGTGGGCCGATGTCGAAGCGGAGCTAGCGTTCTGTCATCAGAGCGGCTGTAATTTGATGAGTTACCCAGCATCGGTCCTGTGCTGTAAATGTGACATTGAGCGCTGGCACATGAGTCTCGATTGGAGAGAGAGAGCAAGATTGAGCACAGAAGGCTTTACAGGCGAGTTTGATGGCATCTCGTCAGCAAGCTTTACTGTCGTCTGAAATATGTATTACATTAGAGACGGGCTGATCCTAGTTTATAACAGAGCCTAGTCAAAGTCATGTGTGCTTTAAATGACTTGTTTAATGGTAAATGTATTTGAGTAGCACTTTATTTTACAGTACATGTACTTCTCTGGTATATAAATGTATGTCGTTTACCTACTGTGAAATAACACAAGGTACTTACCTGAATAAGAAACACAGCTGCAGTGGTCCATGCATGGTAATTAGTTTGTACATACAGACGCGTGCGTGTGTGTGTGTGTGTGTGTGTGTGTGTGTGTGAGAGAACAGTCACTTACAGCTAGTGCCTGTACATGGACTAATTAGATACTTTACTGTTCTTACTAATGTATAAACATGGTAAATATGTAGTATGGGTACAAACAGGCATGTCCTTACAGTATCCGTATATGGTAACTAATAAGACACATTACTGTACATACTAATGTTATGGTAAATGTGTAGCACCTATGGAAAAATGTGGTATTAGGTGGTAAAAAACAAGACACATACTGTACTTGGTATGTTGTTGTCTTGAAATGTTTGTACAAATGAGTGATTTTTTTTTGTCTTGATATTTTTTTTCAAACCTTTTGATTTATTGGTTTATGCTTTACAGTATGAAATACATGTAGATAAATATAATTTGTGCTTATGTGAGTTAGATTGGGTAAGGACAATGGTTTGAAAAACCTAAAATATACAAAACACTAAGGAATGAATGAACGGACCAACAATCGATCAGTTTTCTTCCAGGACATTACTCATTATTTTTGATGACCCTTAAACACTGTACAATGAACATCAAGCCAAAATACAGGTACAAAAACTGTAAAAATATCAATATGAAAAATGTATACTTGTTAATAGAGTTAATTGTGTCTTATTTGCACATATTTCTTACAGCATACTTTTGATCTAACCTTTTTTGACTCCTAAATAGTGAACACTACTTTCTCAAACTACTGAAGTAAGACTTTAATACATATTTATATATAATTTCATAATTACTCCTGTTGTCTTTGAAATATAGATAAAGCTACTGTTTAGTTGACAAGCAATCATGGTAAACCAAATATACCTTAATGTCATTTCTATTGAAACTTTCCATATATTTAAAATTATTTGTAATTATGAAGTTGCAATTGAGTACATTTAAAATTAATACCACTAAATGTAATTACTAAATTGAATATGTAATATAACTACAGTTTAACAATAATCAAGTGCAGTACTTTACATGTTCTTTAGTCAAAAGAAGTGTTCTTCTTTACAGCACAACAGAAGTTAAAGTCAAACTTTTATTTTGACATTATTACGTGTGCTTTTTCAAAGTCAGAAACAGTCATGAAAGTCCCTTAAGTGGCCTTAAATTTCATTATTACATTATCTGCAAGTACGGCTTTTGTTAAAAATGTACTTTTAAGATTTGAAGTGCATATCAAGTGCACTTAGTTTCTCTCACATGTAAATAAGCTAAAGCCCTGTCCACTGTTAGCTCACTTAAATCAAATGTAACGATTGAGCACGAGTGTCCGAACGTTTCATATCTGTGCACCTGAGCAGATATATAAGATATACTTTGATGAATATTTCACAGCTGCTTGACAGCGCCTGTGTTTCAGTATTAACACAACCAGTGGGCCAGCAGTGATAGGGTTCTCTCTCTCTCTCTCTTCCTGCCTCTCTCTCTCTCTCTCTCTCTCTCTCTCTCTCTCTCTCTCTCTTCCTGCTCTCTCTCTCTCTCTCTTCCTGCGCTCTCTCTCTCTTCCTGCTCTCTCTCTCTCTCTCTCTCTCTTCCTGCTCTCTCTCTCTCTCTCTCTCTCTCTCTCTCTCTCTCTCTCTCTCTCTCTCTCTCTCTCTCTCTCTCTTCCTGCGCTCTCTCTCTCTCTCTCTCTCTCCACTCTCTCTCTCTCTTCTCTCTCTCTCTCTCTCTCTCTCTCTCTCTCTCTCTCTCTCTCTCTCTCTCTCTCTCTCTCGCTCTCTTCCTGCTCTCTCAGAGTAATTGGTCCATAACCCCTCTCTTCACACATATCCCTGTGTGATAACAGATATGGCTCCTCTGACACACGCACATACCCACACTCAAAAACAGACACTTCCCTTGGCTAAAAATAGCAGCTCAAAGCCTCATTCCAGTGAGGATGTTCAGCGTTAGCCTGCAACACACTGGATGTGATGGAGTGTGAGTCAAAGCGTCCTCTGTTTAGGTCGGGTTCTTGCTGGAGTAAGGTGATCGGTGAGTTCAAGGTGTTTTTGAGCAGTCAGGCCTGGTTTATCCACAGACATCTGATTGACCGAGATTATTTATACACTATGCATTTCAAAGTTATACTCTACATTCAATCATTGTGATGCCAACATTCTTCTGAAGCATTTTAAAATGATTATTGACTTTGACTGAAATGATTGAAAATGCCATCTGTATTAAACAAGCTTAACTATGATCTGAAATCAAGTCTTACTAATTGGGATGAAAGATGTTCAGATAGTTTTGTTAAAAAACAAGACAAAAATACTTAGTTCTATCTATCTATCTATCTATCTATCTATCTATCTATCTATCTATCTATCTATCTATCTATCTATCTATCTATCTATCTATCTATCTATCTATCTATCTATCCATCTCTATCCATCTATCTATCTATCTATCTATCTATCTCTCATCTATCTATCTATCTATCTATCTATCTATCTATCTATCTATCTATCTATCTATCTATCTATCTATCCATCTCTATCCATCTATCTATCCATCTATCCATCCATCCATCCATCCATCCATCCATCCATCCATCCATCCATCCATCCATCCATCCATCCATCCATCCATCCATCCATCCATCCATCCATCTATCTATCTATCTATCTATCTATCTATCTATCTATCTCTCTCTCTCTCTCTCTCTCTCTCTCTCTCTCTCTCTCTCTCTATCTATCTATCTATCTATCTATCTATATTTTAGTCTAGTTTCCCATTAAAAATATATATACATCCAAAGACAGTTTAATTAAAACAAAGATATCGTTAAGAAGGTATCTGAAAATATCTCAATATACTATTATTAACTTGATTCTCAGCCCCATTGGCCAACTGTGCATAACATTCACAAAATGTTGGTTATAAACGTTACAAATAACTGAACTATTTTATAGAAACAAGTCTTAATAAATGAGATTAAAGATGTTCAGATATTTTTTTGTAAAAAAAAATGAGACAAAATTGCTGATTAAGAAAATTGCTTGATTGATTGATTGCAATTTAGCAATATAATGGCTGTTTTGTAGAAATGGACAACTCATTTGACAAGTCCTTGACTTCCTGTTTTCAAATATATCAACACAAGAAATAAATCTGCCCTGGTTTGGTCTTTAACCAGCCTGGAGAAGATATTGACGAGCACTGAGCAGCTAGAATGACTTGTAGCTTCCCCGCTGGGTGAAAACTCAATGGTGTTTGGCTGACAATAAAAGACTGATTGAACTCCTGTTCAAAACCGCTCTCTCAGTCTCTGTTTTGGAGGTCATTCATAACAACAGAGGCCATGAATGGATATGACCACATGATTACAGACATTAAGCCTCTGGCACTGTAGTCAGCACCAAATAACAGTGCTATGGGATGGAAAGATGTGGCTGTTTCAGTTAAACCCCTCATGTGTAATTAGACACTGTATAAATGATGCTGTTGTAGGTGTTGTTTTGGGCTGCTTTCATTCCAGCAAACCCTCGCATGCATTGATTTTTTCCGAATGCAATGATTTCAGAGATGATTTGAACTTTTCACATTGCTCTCCAATGGATTCTGTCGTGTTTTGCTGTGCTTTCTGCCTACTGTGCCAAAGACCAATTCTTTTGCCCCATGAATATTTTCTCTTCCCATTTCCCATCTATCCATCTATCTGCTTAACTCTCTCGGCCGGAGTCTCTGGACTCAGTGTGTGATCGGCGAGGGCTGCTTTTATAGAGTTCAGGTCACACTGTGCCTCGGCGTTTGATGGCCGTCCTCTGTCCTCGGGCATCACCCATCATCTTTATGACACTGATAAAATGTGCTGTGAACATAAAGGCTCTAAAGTGGTGGAGGTGAAGTCATTTTGAACTAAGAACTAGTTCGCTCTTTCTCTTCTTCTGCCTGCCGCTCAATATTTTAATCTTAAAATTGACTCCATTGAGGAGTCATTCTGAAAATATGGAGACATATGTGTCCTTTGACAATAATGAAACGATTCAAAGAAGGCATTATGCTGTAACCCAACAGTTATTTGGTAATATGAAAAGTTTGGATTCTATTGTTTTGCACATGTTTTTTTTATAAATTATTAGCATTTGCAAAGTGCTTGAAAAATCTCCTGTGACCTTTATCTGAAATACCTCTTCTATGACATTTACAGTTATTTATTTATTTTTACTCATGTTTTCACTGGTGCAGCATTAATGCAAAGATATTGACGAGCACTGAGCAGCTAGAATGACTTGTAGCTTCCCGCTGGGTGAAAACTCAATGGTGTTTGGCTGACAATAAAAGACTGATTGAACTCCTGTTCAAAACCGCTCTCTCAGTCTCTGTTTTGGAGGTCATTCATAACAACAGAGGCCATGAATGGATATGACCACATGATTACAGACATTACGCCTCTGGCACTGTAGTTAGGACCAAATAACAGTGCTATGGGATGGAAAGATGTGGCTGTTTCAGTTAAACCCCTCATGTGTAATTAGACACTGTATAAATGATGCTGTTGTTGGTGGTGTTTTGGGCTGCTTTCATTCCAGCAAAACCCTCGCATGCATTGATTTTTTCCGAATGCAATGATTTCAGAGAGATGATTTGAACTTTTCACATTGCTCTCCAATGGATTCTGTCGTGTTTTGCTGTGCTTTCTGCCTACTGTGCCAAAGACCAATTCTTTTGCCCCATGAATATTTTCCGCTTCCCATTTCCCATCTATCTATCCATCTATCTGCTTAATTCTCTCGGCCGGAGTCTCTGGACTCAGTGTGTGATCGGCTTTTATAGAGTTCAGGTCACACTGTGCCTCGGCGTTTGATGGCCGTCCTTTGTCCTCGGGCATCACCCATCATCTTTATGACACTGATCAAATGTGCTGTGAACATAAAGGCTCTAAAGTGGTGGAGGTGAAGTCATTTTGAACTAAGAACTAGTTCGCTCTTTCTCTTCTTCTGCCTGCCGCTCAATATTTTTATCTTAAAATTGACTCCATTGAGGAGTCATTCTGAAAATATGGAGACATATGTGTCCTTTGACAATAATGAAACGATTCAAAGAAGGCATTATACTGTAACCCAACAGTTATTTGGTAATATGAAAAGTTTGGATTCTATTGTTTTGCACATGTTTTTTTATAAATTATTAGCATTTGCAAAGTGCTTGAAAAATCTCCTGTGACCTTTATCTGAAATACCTCTTCTATGACATTTACAGTTATTTATTTATTTTTTACTCATGTTTTCACTGGTGCAGCATTAATGCAATGTCTACTGAAAATTGAAACAAAATAATGAATTATATGAATAATTTAAAAAGATGTTTGTCACTTTGATTTACGTCATTTGAAAATAAAAAGTTGTGGAAAGGTGCTTCCAAAGTCAAGTTGTTCTTTATAATTAGTAATAATATACACATTTTAATAAATGCCATCTCCTTTAATGTAAGAAAATTGAACTGAAATAACCTGAATTCAGTTCTTTGCTTTGAAGAATAACTTAGAAATGAAAGATTATGCTGGTGGAGAATGAATGCTGTTTGATTCAGTCGAATGATTCCAGCACAGTATCATTATAATTCAAGACTATTTTAACATTTGGTGAATTGGTGGTGAATGTGCAATTTTATACCTGAGGGTTAGATTTAAGGGTGGACCTTTTACCTGCAATTTAAACGGTTTTGTATGAGTCAGATTGTACAAATCACCAGTTCATACAATACTTACCGATTTTCCATGACATCGAGTAGCATGTCGTGACTGTCCTGATATCCTGGTGCACACTACAGAAATAGTGGTTGACCCAATATATTGCCATGCAGCATCTAAAATAACATATACAATAATAATAAGTTCCAGTAATGGTTATGCATGTGTTTTAGCTATATTTAAATTTGTGTGTTGTTATATATATCAGCACATACAATGACACTGGCTATCAATCAATCAATCAAATAAACAAATGAAGAGCTCTTTTCCAAAACGCTATAAATCCATTTGAATAGTTTTCATGAAAATGACATTTTTTTTACCTAGACCCATACATTTTGTTAATATTCAATTTTTCATGTTAAAATGGTCTGTTGGCTCAGTCTGAACATGTTAAACAATGATTGTTAAACCCCCCCGGGTCCGCACCATCACACCGAGCGGGTCTCGAACCCGGGTTTCCGGCGCGGGAGGTGCACGCTCTAAAAAGGAACGCCAAAGGCTACAGCTTCTAGCGTCAGTCGCTAGAGCGCCTCTTTGTGAGGTCAGGAGAGTGAGGTACATTTTAAACAAGGAAATATAGTGATTTGGCATGAAACATTGATGGAGCAGTGAATAGGTTCAGTACACAGCAAAATGGCATGACGAACTCATTTTTTTTATTTGGCGTTTATCGCGTTTTGGAAAAGAGCTCTTCAAATACTTGTATGTATCTATGTATGTATCCGTATCGGTTGACTAATAACGCAAAAAAATACAAAATAAAAACTTGGTCTTCGTTGACTATCGCTGTGATAAATAATAAATAAATAAAAAAACAATAAAATAAAATGATAATAATAATAATACACATAGTACACATTTATTGTTGTTGTTTTCAGGTGAACCAATCATTTAAACTCATTGGTCAAACAAAAACATAATCCAGACCCAGAATTTGAATATGTCCTTCTGTCCTGGTGCATAATTGTTTAATTGTTTTTCCATGCAAGAAAATTCAGTCAGGTCCAAAATAGTGGTTGACAAATTCATCGGCATTGGCCATCAGAACATCATTATCGGTTGGCCACTAGTCCAAAACAACATTGGTCTCCATTGACTGCATGGATTAGTAAAACAAATAAAAATACACTATTAAGAATCTCTACATTTCTTACTAACATTGTTATTAAGACTTCTTAATCCAATCTCCCCTTGTTTCTCTCTCTTTCCATCCACGTGTCCCAGTCCACCTTGGCCTCATTCAGTGTAACTTTTCTTCCCCTGTCCTTTCCATTCAACCAGAATATATTTTTAAATCAATCCTCACTTGTACATTTTCACACAGTGCATAGCAGGGATCAGGGGACGGGAACAATATCGCGTGGTGGAGCTTCACGAGCACTTAAAGTGAAAGTGTCGTACTGGAGGAGACAGTGGCAGCTCTCTGCACTGGATTTCTTTCCGATGGAGTGTCCCACTTGAGATTTACGTCAGCTACTCATCCAGAATTCAAGAGTCTGCCTCTCTCTTTATTTACAAGGATTCATTATTGCTAAACCACGCATACATGTTCTGCAATTGCATCTGCACTGATGTTCTGCCACAGGAGATTGATTTTGGGAATATGCTGGATCTTCATTGCTCCCAAAATCAGAGCATTTGAAAACACACTTCCGGTGTCACAATGAAGACGGAGGATTCAGTTATGAAAAGAGAGTTTATTACAAGAAGTACACACAGCGAGAAACTAAACGGAGCTTTCAGAGGCAGAGGGGCGGAGCTTCCGTAGGCAGACGCGGAGCTTCCGTAGGGCAGAAGCGGAGCTCAGAGCAGAAACGGAGCTCAGAGGCAGAAACGGAGCTCAGAGGGGCTGAGGCGGGTAGCGCAGGGAAGCAATGGGCAGACGAGGTCTCCGCGATCGGAGTCCAGGAAAGCAGCAGGGCTCAGGAATCGCGGAAACCAGGAACCAGAAACGCCAGAACGCCGACCGCAAACTGCAAGGATCTGACAAGAGGGAGAGCGTGACAGGAACTGATATAGCCCAATGGTGATGACTCTCAGCTGGAGCGAATTAGCCTCAATCACACACACCCACAGACACCTGCTCACACATACGCACACGCATACAGACAAGACACGGTGAGGACGGGACCGGGAACCCATGAACCGTGACAGTACCTCCCCTAGGAGCGCCTCTCGGCGCTCCCAGCCGACCTACCTGTTGATTGTAATCATCAATAAGGGAGTGATCCAATATGTCCCTGGCCGGAACCCAACTTCTCCTCCGGACCGTAACCTTCCCAGTCCACCAAGTATTGAAAACCTCGTCCCCTCCGCCTCGAGTCCAGAATGCGATTGACCGAATAGGTGGGTTCCCCATCTACGAGTCGCGGCGGGGGAGGAACCGGAGTAGGCGGATTAAGGGGAGACCGAAAAACGGGTTTAATTTTGGATACATGGAAGGCGGGATGAATTCTCCTGTACGCAGGAGGGAGTTTGAGGCGGACTGTCACCGGACTAATAATTTTAGTGACAGGAAACGGGCCAATAAATTTGGGAGCCAACTTATTACACACGGATCGGAGCGGAATGTTCTGGGTAGAAAGCCACACTTTTTGACCAACGACGTAGACGGGAGGCTTCGACCGGTGGCGATCAGCCTTAGCCTTGGTGCACGCCCCCACCCGGAGGAGAGTCTCTCGGCTCGCCCAGGCACGGTGACACCTCTGGACGAAGGCGTGAGCAGAGGGACCGCGACTGGATTCCATACTAGGAAAAGAGGTGGCTGGTAACCTAAACTACACTCAAACGGCGAAGGCCCGTGGGCGACACCTGTAACGAGTTGTGAGCGTACTCAACCCATGAAAGTTGCTGACACCAGGAAGTGGGATTCTGAGTGACCAAACATCGCAACACCCTCTCGAGATCCTGGTTGGCCCGCTCAGTCTGACCGTTGGTCTGAGGGTGAAACCCAGAAGACAAACTCACAGTCGCCCCCAGTAGTCGACAAAACTCTCTCCAAAATTTGGACACGAATTGGGGACCCCTGTCGGAAACCACGCCTGCCGGGAGGCCATGAATGCGAAGACGTGATCAACTACCGTAGCCGCTGTCTCCTTGGCTGAGGGCAATTTGGGCAAGGGAACAAAATGGGCCGCCGAGAACCGGTCCACTACGGTTAAAACAACCGTATTACCCAGGAGGGTGGGAGGGCAGTAACGAAATCTAGCGATATGGGACCAGGGTCTCAAGGGACTGACAGCGGCTGAAGTAACCCCTCTGGAGGTCGATTGGAAGTCTTACCCCGAGCACAGACTGAGCAGGCCAAAACAAACTCGGATATCGCGAGCCATGGCCCGCCACCAGAATCGTTGTTTAATCAAAAACATGGTGCGACCGATTCCTGGATGACAAGCCACGTTGGAACAGTGACCCCATTGGATGACGTTGGACCGTAACCCTCCGGCACAAACAACCGGCCCGTTGGGCATCCAGGCGGAGGCGTTACCCCTTCCAAGGCCGTGCGGACCTTCGATTCGATCTCCCAAGTGACTGCAGAGACAACCAATCTCTCAGGTATAATGCACTCGGGAGACACCGGGCGGTCCGAAATGTCAAAAATGCGTGACAAGGCATCGGGCTTGATGTTCTTAGAACCCGGCCGATAGGAGATGGAAAATCAAAACGTCTCGAAAAATAGTGCCCAACGAGCCTGCCTGGAGTTAAGACGTTTGGCGGACTGAATATATTCAAGATTCTTATGGTCGGTCCAAACTATGAAAGGAACCCCCGAACCCTCTAACCAGTGACGCCATTCTTCCAACGCTAGCTTGACGGCCAGCAACTCTCTGTTACCGATGTCGTAATTATGCTTCGGCAGGAGACAGTCGATGGGAAAAACGCGAGGGATGCACTTTGTCGTCCGAGGTGGCCCGTTGGGATAGCACTGCACCTACCCCCACCTCTGACGCGTCGACCTCCACCACGAACTGACGTGTGGGATCAGGGGCCCGGAGAATGGGAGCGAAGCAGGCGGCCTCTGAGTTTGGTAAATGCGGCCTCGGCTGCATTCGACCACCTGAACGTCATCTTGGTGGAGGTCAAGGCAGTCAGAGGAGCGGCTAGTTGGCTGAAATTGCGAATAAAACGCCGGTAAAATTAGCGAACCCCAGAAACCTCAGCAGGGCCTTGCGGAATCAGGGGTTGGCCAATTTACCACAGCCTTAACCCTGTCAGGATCCATGCGAACCCTCCGCGACACTATGAAACCCAGGAAAGGAACCGACTGTGCATGGAACGCGCACTTCTCCGCCTTGACAAAAGCCCATTCTCTAACAACCTCTGGAGCACTCGCCTGACGTGTTGAACATGTTCCTGGAGAGAAGAAGAAAAATCAATATGTCATCCAGGTAGACATATATGAACTGATCGACCATATCTCTCAACACGTTGACGAGTGCCTGGAAGACCGCTGAGAGTTAGAGAGCCCGAAAGGCATAACCAAATATTCAAAATGCCCTCTGGGGTATTAAACGCGTCTTCCACTCATCCCCTCTCTTATGCGAACCAAATGATAAGCGTTTCTAAGATCTAACTTAGTGAAGATGGATGCTCCTGCAACCTCTCGAAGGCTGAAGACATCAACGGCAAAGGATAGGTATTCTTTACCGTGATGTTGTTCAAGCCCCGTAGTCAATACAAGGTCGCAGAGAACCATCCTTCTTCGCGACAAAAAAAATCCTGCCCCGCTGGAGAAGAAGAGGCGGATGAACCCGGCTGTCAGAGAATCAGAAATATATTTCTCCATGGCCTCCCTTTCCGGAACAGAAAGCGAGTATAATCTGCCCTTAGGCGGAGACATACCTGGTACTAAGTCTATAGCACAGTCGTAGGGACGATGAGGAGGGAGAGAAGCGGCCCTGGACTTACTGAACACCTCCTTCAGGTCGAGATACTCCTCGGGCACGTTAGACAGGTTCCCCATCTCCTCCTGCAACACAGAATCACACACAGAAAAACCAGCAGACACAAGACAAGAGGCATAGCAGGCTCGACTCCACTCCGACACGGTGTGCCGACCCCAATCCACCCGAGGATTGTGCTGAGTGAGCCAGGGGTGACCCAACACCACCGGGGCCAGGGGTGAGTGGGTGACGAGGAACGTGATGGTCTCTGAGTGGTTGCCTGAGGTGACGAGGGTGATGGGTACCGTGGAGAGACTGATCGGAGGAAGTGACTGTCCATTAAGGGCGCTGACAGAGATCTTGTGACGGAGGGGAACCAAGGGAATGTGAAGGAGTTGGGCCAGGGAAATGTCCAGCAGGTTACCCTCGGCTCCGGAGTCTAGCAGCGCCGTCCCTCATGTCGCTCGCCGCCCATTGCAACCTCACCGGGAGGAGGGTGGTGGATGAGGCTTTGTTGAGAGATACCCCACCCGACAGTAGCCTCAGACCTACTGTCGGGCCTGGTTTTACGGGCACTTCACCAGGAAATGGCCAGCCGCGCCACAGTATAAACATAGTCCCCTCGTCCTCCGACGATCTCTCTCCTCCGGAGAGCCGAGCTCTACCCACCTGCATGGGTTCGTCAACCGACGAGTGACCGACCGTATCGCCGGTGTCGAAGAAAGGATATCTCGGTGTTAACTTGCGTCGACCGCAAGATCGCGTTGCTGAAGCCGTGCATCCACGCGTAAGGCCAAATCCACAAGTTCGTCCAACCGAGAGGTAACTCCACCACATCAATCTCTTGATGGATACGGTCGGCCAGCCCATGCAGGAACATGTCCCACTGCGCCTTCGCTCCACTCACACTCTGCCGCCAGGGTCCTGAACTGGATGGAATAGTCAGAAACGGACTGCTCCCCTGGCGGAGATCGGCCAGCATGCGCTGCCTCGCGCCCGACCAGCGCGATCGAACACCCTCCTCATCTCCTGAGAAAGTGAGGAACGAGGAACAACAGGGATGGCGATTCTCCCACACCGCCGTTCCCCACAATGCTGCCCTTCCTGACAGCAACGTAAGCACTAGTGCCACTCTGGAAACTTCTGTGGCAAACGCCAGTGGCTGGAGCGAGAAAACAGAGAACACTTCGTCAGAAACGCCTACAGAGATTAGGATCTCCGCATACATCTGCAGGGAGTCTAGGTTCGTGCTGAGGGCTTTGGTTCCCGGGATGGAAAAGCTAGGCGGTGTGGGTGGCGCAGCGGTGATCTTAATAACTGTACCTGGGTTGTGAGCTCGGACACCTGCGCTACTAACGCCTGCACAGCTCGCCCGGTGTTCAACATTTTCTCCTCCTGGAGATCCATACGAGCGTTGTTGCCGGCTAACAGTTCCTGCAAACCACGAGTCTCCGCTGAATCCATGAAGATTGGTCAGATCCTTCTGTCACAATGAAGACGGAGGATTCAGTTATGGAAAAGAGAGTTTATTACAAGAAGTAATACACAGCGAGAAACTAAACGGAGCTCAGAGGCAGAGAGGGGCGGAGCTTCCAGGCAGACGCGGAGCTTTCCGAGGCAGAAGCGGAGCTTTCCGAGGGCAGAAACGGAGCTTTCCGTAGAGGCAGAAACGGAGCTTTCCGAGGGGCTGAGGCGGGTAGCGAGGGAAGCAATGGGCAGACGAGTCTCCGGCGATCGGAGTCCAGGAAAGCAGCAGGGCTCAGGAATCGCGGAAACCAGGAACCAGAAACGCCAGAACGCCGACCGCAAACTGCAAGGATCTGACAAGAGGGAGAGCGTGACAGGAACTGATAGCCCAATGGTGATGACTCTCAGCTGGAGCGAATTAGCCTCAATCACACACACCCACAGACACCTGCTCACACATACGCACACGCATACAGACAAGACACGGTGAGGACGGGACCGGGAACCCATGAACCGTGACATCCGGATGAAGATCTCATCTAGATTTGTAAAATGGGAATTGGCCTAATTTTGCAATGCATGAGCTGGTTTGTGATATTCTGAACTTTTACAGTAGTATCTGAGATCCCATCGGTGTTTTTCTGTTTAATGCAGTCCTACTGACAGATCCTGGTGCTTTTTCATGGAGAGCATGAGCAGGAAATGTAAAAAACATTCCATCAGACTTTACACAAGATGTTTATTTTATGGTATAACTTTAAATGGCACAAATTGCTTTGATGATGTTCCACTTTAGTGCATTCATACTCAGATCAAAGTTTCCCAGGGTACTGCCTTTTCATTTATGATACTGATAATATAAAGAAAGCTTCGGGATATGTTTTCAAGTGAAGGTGTGTAGTTTCCGAGGCCTCAGCTCTTCTTTTGAAGATGATAAACTTTTGGCAAACACTCTTCAAACGGCATGATCACTCCAGGAGGTAAATACACTGGTTTATCTCCTGCTCTATGTCATGAAATCTCTCCTAAACACCTACCACTATGACCGCCCAGTTGAACGGATCGCAAACTAAATGTTTGTTTCATTGAAATGCTCAGTCCATTACACAGCTTCGTTTTTAATGTTGTATCTGCTGTTTGGATGTTTGGGGGCTTTTTTCATGACCATTAAGAAATATATGGCCTACATAATTTAATGTTTTGCCTGGGCTATTATGTTTTTCACTATATAGGCCAATTTTTGAATCATTTACAACTCAAATGAGTTCTGGATCTCCGTGATAACTTATTAAATGTATTTTTTATAATTTATTTAATGGTTTCTTTATTTTATCTTTTTTAAAGTAAAGTTTTACTCAGGTTCTAACAATTTATTCATGTAGCTTAATATATTAAGTGTTGTCTGGGTTTTGGACTGTTTGACTGTCTATATATACTGAATATACTGTTTTTTTCTTTATCAGTAAGATGTGTAATGTTTTAAAGAAGTCTCTTTTAGCATCATTACTCCAGTCTTCAGTGTCACATGATCATTCAGAAATCATAATAATAAACTGATTTTGTCACAGTTCCCGATGGATGAGAACAATGAGGATGCAGGTAAAGTGAACCTTTCTTTATTAGTGCAAGCATAAACTTATAGCAATGGTGAAGACTCAGAATAAACTCTGAGATCAAATACAGAGAATGCAAGGTGACAGTCTCATCTGCACTTCCAGGTAGTGGTCCACAGTCCACTAATCCAAAGAGTATCAACAAGGTAGGAAGAGCACAGGTAAGTGTCAACAGTCCACAGGGCCTAAGAAGGAACCACTGGGAGAGTAACCTTGAGGTAGATGATGTCGTCAGTGTCGAACTCGGGCGGAGGAGGAGGCACTTCCGGTTCTGTGGAAGTAGGGAGAACAGGATCAGTGAAAGGCTTGAGTAAGGATACATGGAAGGATGGTGAAATACGGTATTGTCTAGGAAGCTGGAGTTCATAAGTAACTTCATTAATCTTCCTCAAGATGATGAAAGGACCTATGCAGCGGGGACTTTTTGCAAGGCAGTTGCAGGCGGATGTCTCGAGTGGAGAGCCAAACTCGATTGTTGAGAAGGGTGTCTCTATGACGGACATGTCTCTCTGACGTCGGACTGCCCGCTGCAGATGGTTGTGAGATGAGTCCCATACCCTCTGGATCTCTCAGAACCAATGATCCATGTAAGGCACTTCGGACAGCTCTCCTGTCCATGGGAATAGTGGTGGTTGGTAGCCGAGTATACACTGAAAGGGGGTGAGGCTGGTAGACTCCTGATGAAGAGATCTTTGTGCACACTCGGCCCAAGGAAGTTATTGGCTCCAGTTGTTCTGGTGGTTGTGACAGTAGGCCCTGATATAGCGCCCCACTTCTTGGATTTTCCGTTCAGTCTGGCCACTCATCTGTGGGTGGTAACCGGAATACAAACTAACTGACACTCCCAGCAGTCTGAATAATTTGCGCCGCACCCTGGACATTAATTGAGGCCCTCGATCTGACACAATGTCCTCTGGAATCCAAAGTGTCTGAAGATGTTGTTGAAGAGGGCCTCTGCTATTTCCAGGACTGCAGGTAGACCTTTGAGGAGGATGAGTTTGCAGGCCTTGGAGAATCGTTCTACTACTACAAGGATGGTAGTGAAGCCGTTGGAAGAAGGTAAGTCTGTGGCAAAGTCAACTAGGTGGGATACTGGTGGGAGTGGCACCAGTTTGCCCTCAGGCAGACGACGAGGTGTTGAGATCATGGCACAGACTGAGCATCCCTTCACAAACCGGGTGACATCCTGGACCATGTTGGGCCACCAATACTTCCCATGGCCGGTGTGGTGGAAGTTTTGTGGCAGGGACTTTGCTGAAGACGTCCTGGAACGCTCGTTACTCCTCTGGGAGGTTGACTTTGGAGGTGATTTCAGGGCTCTCAACAGTGGTAGATCCCAGGATGGCAGTTTGTTTGGAAGGAGCGGGAAGTGATGGTAGGCTGTGTAGAATGCAGTAGTTACTCCATTGGTCAATTCATAGAGCTACACCAAATATCAGGCTGGTGTTTGGCCATCCAGGGGTATCCCAGGACAACATCGACGGCGGATTCCTCCAGCACCAGCAAAGCGAGAGTCTCTTCATGAAGGCAGCCAATACAAAGGGTTCATTCTGGAGTTATCCACTGCAGTCCATTGTCCAGCAGTTAGTAGTGATCTGGTATCATGTGGGACGTCTTTGTCATGGAATATTGAAGATAAATAGTAGGCGTGAAGAGATTACATTTCTGATTAACCAGAATCGAAGAGGATTTTTACTGGGAAAGATTAGTTTCAAGTTAGTAATTACATATGGGTAAGTAAATTATGCCAATTTTCATTTTCGTTACATTTTTGGACAATTTATCGATTTAAAGTATCAGTATAAATATGTAGATTTATAAATATTTTCCAATTTGGCAATAATAATAATAATACTAATAATAATATTAAATAAAAAATATAGCAAAACAAATCTTAAAAGTATTTAAATGTCCATAAAAAAACAACAACAGTACAATCGATACAGTATACTAGCACTATAGGGTCATTGATTCCACATTATAATATACACATAAAGGGTCATAAACTAAAAAAAAACATTACAAAAATGTGTGTGGGGGGTGTATCTGTCTGATACAGTTAGTTTTATTTATTTTTAATGGAGTTAAAAGTATCAAAGGTTCTCACTACTGCATGCAAAAAGTGCATTGATATATTATACATGTGTTACAGAGCTCACAATACATTTACATGCATGCTTTAATCCAGAGCAACTTAATGCATTGCATTCAGTTTCTGCAATGAAACACATGACCTTGGCATTGCTAGCAAAGCTCTACCATTAATATCAGACAAGTAAACAGATTGTTTTCTATCTGTAATTGAATGCACAGATAAAGACAGAATAATTGGCTTTTCTGCTCTGCATCAAAAATGTAAAAATGTAATAACCCTTAATGACACTCATTCACAATAACGGTTAACACCCTCACAGTAAGAATGAATGCAACAACAATGTTAACTTTTTTAAAAACTAGAAATTCTTAATAAATGCTTACTGCACACAAACACGTACAATATGAAAACATCAAAAACAATCCCTAAACGAACCATTTTCCTCTTAGAATTAAAAGCAATGAATACTAACCTTGTTTTACATCATGTGCAACACATTTGCATCTGACGATGTGTTTTAATATTTCCTTTGGCACTGAAGCAAATATCAAGCCGCCTAATGTTTGTGCACAGCCGGCTGATTCTGATCTATTGTGCATCACACCAGGAATCTCATACGTCCACGAATGAGAGGTAAACAGAATCATTCAGCACTGAAAAGGGTTGCTTACCAATAATGTTTAAATAAATACAATTATAATTTCTCAAAATATTTTCTGTGTACCACTGAGGTAAGAAATTCACAAAGGTTAATATAATACACGATGACCGAATTAACAGATTTGGTGAACTGTCCCTTCAAAACAAGATATTGAAAGCTTATATATTGTACTATCTTAAATACGGGATCATGTGATTAATTGCATTTTGTTATTTAGTATTGTTTTATACCTCCTGACCTTTCATTTTTGAGTTGCATCAGTTGAGAGCCGCTGATGAGTGTCATTTTATTTCCAAAGAGCTCTGATAATTAGCAAATCAGTGAGTTTGTTATAAAGCTCTCCTTGTGATTGTTGACTTAATTAGTCATTAAAAGAGTGATCTCTGAGGGGAGGTTTGGAGTGTTTGCATGTTTATTATAATGCGCTGTGATTTAATCAGGGCTTTGGCCACAGTCATGTGGGTTTGTGATTGTGGTCATATCAAATGTTGGGGAAGTAACTTTCAAACTGTAGCTTGTATGTTTGAAACTGTTAATACACTTTAAAATAGCAGTCGCTCTCGACGTCCTTCAGTCTCAGATTTCTTTCTCTCATCTATCACTCTCTCCTCCTCCCCATCTCGCTTCATTTGTCTCTCTCTCTCAGGGGACAGCTGCTTCGGTGTCTCAGGTCACAAAGCCTGACTCTGGCCTTATTTGCATGTGACCCGTATCACAACCAAAGTGAGCACTGTTCCTATGCCAACCCAACGTTTAGTTCATTTGGGATTTGCCCTTACAAGTGATAGAAAAGCAGAAGAAAATGGCTGACATCATAGATAAGGGGTCTTTCCAGAACATGTACATGTCCATTATTATAATAACCTCATTAGCAGCAGATGAATGTTCAGAGGATTCAGATGATATAGTGTAGTATGAACTGGACCGCTGAGAATAGTGTATAGTCAGACTTCTGACTCACGGCATACAGTCTAACCACAAGAACCGGGTTTATCTATAATATTATACCACAATAATACACCTTTATGTGTTAGTCTTCATGAACGGTTGGATAACATAGACTTCCATGTATGATTTAGGCTTTATGTTTTTACGTCTCTTCTGCTGACCAGGGCTTCATTTATTTGATCAAAAATGCAATACAAATGATAATATTGTAAAATATTCAAATGTAAAATTAAGTTTTTCTATGTGAATAAATAATAATAATAAAATGCAATTTATTTATGTGATCTAAACTGAATTTTGAGCATCATTACTCCAGGCTTCAAGTGTCACATGATCTTCAGAAATCATAATAATATGCAGATTTGCTGCTCAAGAAACATTTCTGATTATTATCAATGTTGAACACAGTCGTGCTTCTTCATAATTTTGTGAAAACCGTGATCCATTTTATTTTCAGGATACTTTGATGAATGAAAAGTAAAAATAACAGCAATTCTTTCAAATCTAAATATTTTGTAACATTAAAAATGTCTTTACTGTCACTTGTGATCATTTTAAAGTGCCCTAATTAAAAGTATTAAGAAATAAATACAGATTTTAAACTTATGAATACTATCATATAGGGCAAATGTGTGTAGTCTTTGTGACCTGTGTTTCTGTCCAAAATACTGGTTATTCAACTGATTTAACTCAGAAAACAAAGTTATTTTTACTCAAACAAACCTTTTTTTCAGATCTATCACAATCTTTATTTTAACAGTTCAATGCTGTTTCTTTAAATCCCAATCCCAGCAAACATACGGTGAAAACCGTGTTGTTCGATTCACAAACCAGAAAGCGTTACAGGATGGTCTAAGGTAATAAAAAAGTCAAGTAAGCACAATGAACATTACAACTGAAATATATCCAAATGAATCTGAATACAACTACAGAGACTATTGTATCGTTCAACGACACCTGACATATCCAGTAATTAGTTCCTGCTGGAAAAAGCCCTCTTTCCTCAGATTGTCTTTGTGGGGGTGTTTAGTGTGTTTGTTTCACAAAAGCATTCACTCTTTATGATAAACACCTGCATCAGTATTCCTCATTTGTAGTTCGCTTTGGGTAAAAGCACTGACATGAAGGAATGTAAGTATTCTTTACTTGCTTGTTCTGTTATATAAATCACAGAGGAACGCTTGAGAAGATACATCGCTATAGATATCTGACGCATGCTTGTTATGAAAGTGTCGACAGCAGGCCTGTTTGGAACAGAGGAGTGCATTGATGCCGATCGTGCCGCTCGTACCCTCGCCTTCCTTCGCTCAGGTTGCCAGATTGGACTTATTTGGACGAGCGTATCGCTTTTATCGGAATGGAAAGATTTTATACGAAGCGATTTCTTGCTGTCATGCCTGAGAAGTTAAGCAATGCTGTGAATGAATGTGTGTATGTGTACATATGCGAGTGTGTACGTGGACGTACTGCGGTACGGTGTCGCTTCTCAGCTCAGTAGCTGCGTCTGATGAAAGTTTGGCATTTTCTTAGATGTGACTCATTTGCTATCTGCAGATCTAATGATGGGGAAGAAAACCAGGGATGTTTGAAGGCAATACGAAAAAGATTATTTGTTCAAATGACTAGAAATCAACCAGTCGTATAACTGAACCATTTTGTGTTTTACTTTTGTTTTAAATACTCACTTTTGAACAGCATCTTGTTTAATTAACTCAATGTAACAGTGTGAGCTTGTAGTGTGTCCTTGAAATTAAATTATATGTTCTGTCATTACTTTCATGCAATACGTCGACGGCATTTCAGTGACTCCTTACACATTATACAATTGAATATAAGCCTACAAGAGAGCGTTTCTGCATTTTTATTCAAAGGTCAGGAAGTCAGATGCTGATAGAAATGCCAAATGAAGTGATTTTTGAAGGTTTCTCGTCTCAGCTCCAATCCCTGAGGTGCTCAAAGGGGATTTTGCTGCAGCTTTTGAATTTCAAGGCTTACACAATTGCAGTCAAGCAGTGCGGATTTGCCAACGTGACCCAACAGTTCCCATTGGCTTTAATGAAAGCATATTTCCTTGGGAAAAGAATAATGATAAAACCTCAGAAGGGAATATTCAAATGCACTGCGTTTCCTTCACTGTCTCTGATGTAACATCTAAACGTTTGCTCGGTCTTTGGACAGAATGGACCTGTCTATCCTTGAATGGCTTTCTGACTAATGCGTGAAGACTAACGGTTGTTCTTATCTGTGTCATGACTGTGTGTATTGTAGAATATGCTGTTGCTCTGCACGTTGATCTGGTTACGTAGAGCACAGAACATTTTTAACCCTTAAATGTGCAGCAACATAAATACCTCAGAACATATATTTGTTTCTGTTTTGATGTAATGCAGTGTTAAGATTTCAGTTAGTATTGCAGACTAATCAGATAAACATTACAATGTTTGCAACCATAATTACCTAATCATGAAAAGTGATGTCAAAGTTTTCTACTTATTTTTTGTATTATTTTTTAAACAGACTCATTAGAGCCTGTGGCAACATTTCTGCAAATTAATATTGCTTTGTTTCTTGCATGTTTACTGACACTTTCACAGTGAAAAACTAAAATCATGTTCATTTTTATCTAAAACAGATACATCTGACTACTGCAGTGTTTTATTACTAAACCCAACCGATAGAGTTAACAAAAGCAAACATGAGATAAAAACACATTTGCTGAAGACACCATGCCATGTCGTTAAACTCTTTTATCTTGACTGGTTTTTCACAGGACTCATGTTGTAATGCAAGAGTAATGCTGCACCAGGTGTGCTAACAAGCAAGTTTACGATGCTTGAAAAGCTGTATATATGGAGCTGGTCATGGGATGCAAACATCAAAATGTTTTACTTTTCAAATTGTGCAAAAAGTATTTGGAGCTCATAACAAAGTATTGTGCAAGGAACCACACAAAAATAACCCTTTATTAACTAATAATCTGCCCTGTAAGCATAGTTTGCATGGAAAGTTGTTCATTTAGGCTGAACTGGTAACTACAGTCAGTTGTATAGTATGATGATGTTGAGCGATACATCGCTATAGATATCTGACATGCTTTATTATGAAATCTGGTCCTTAATGAGCGAGTTAGGCAATCTGTTTGGTGAAATTGAGCCATCACTGGACATTTAGATGCTTTATAACCAAAGCCAAATGAACCGATGGTATTTGGGAATTATTTATTTGTTTTATCGAATGGAAAGATTAAGTGCAATCGGTGTAACAGCCAATACAGCGAGGTGTAAATGAGATATGTATCTGCGGTAGAGACAGCTATGTTGATTTGAAGGGGTGCATGAGCGAGTCTGAACTGCAGGGCTCAGGCTGGGTAAACTTACAGTGACAGCTTCAGTGATTTGAATGGCTGGGAGCGTGCTAGTATTGTCACGTTGCTCATTTTCTGGGCATAATTGGAGATGTGTTTTTATGCTGTTCAGAGGGCCAATGTGAAGGTACCGTTTAGCTGCTGTCTTGACTTACGTTTAATTAGAGCTATCAAATGACTAATTTTAATCGGATTAATTAGAAGATATGGCGGTTAATCAAATAAATTACAAATAATCACATATTTCACTATTTGCGGATGAACCCCCATAATTAAAGATAATTAAACGACAGTAGTCTGCATTATTGAGGCAGATGAGAGAATTGTTGAATAGAGAATGCAAATGCAGTGTTCATTTCTATATGATTGAAATTATGCCCATCACTGACCTGATGCAGGTAGATTTAGTGGCTGTATATTTGATTTGATTTTATTATAACCATTCAAATGTTTGCTGCGTTTTTAATAATAATTTACATAAGCGTCGGGGGGGGGGCATGATTAATGACATTAATTTTGAAACAATTTATTTTTAATACATAATTAATAACTCTAAATCAACATGTTACATTTTCAGCCCTAATTTATATGCAAATTTTGTTATGTGAATGTAAGAGTGATTAAAGTATCAAGGGCATTAATTGACAATTATTATTTTTGTCACAATCATGCAGCTTTAGTGTTTAACATTTTTTCCAACATTGTTTGTAATTACACCCAATTTTACCAGTTCACCTAGTACTTATCTATTTATTGTAGAAAACCGTGGAGCTTCACTCTCTGTTTGTGTTATTCCATCATAATGAATGGTAATTTAGTCTCTTCTGAACATGGTAACTCCACCATTGGCACCAACGCATGCCAATTACACAGCTAGAACATACAGCGGCCAACATAAACATTACCTCTCTGTAATTCTGAACCACTTTGACTCTAAATCTGAGGAAAGCCTGTCATGTATCTCACACATTTGTCTCTCCTACTCTCGAGAGCTGACGAATGAAGAACAATCACCATTTCTCAACACTGGGCTCCACTCAGCAATAAGACAGAGTGTCTGTGCGCTCAGTCGGTGTTTTTCTCTTGAATACAATCAATTACCCTTAGCTGTGTACATATAAGAGAACGCGATACACTGCTCAGGTGCTTTGACAGTCATTTTGTCTTCATCTATATTGGTTCTCTCTCTCTTTTTCCCACAGACAGATTGGTGTATCATAGCCAATGACTCAATGACTGCCGTGGAGCTCCAGGATCTGGCTCAGTAGCGTGGAGTCGTCACACCCTGAAGAGAAAGAGGAGAAAATGGACAAGCAGAAGGGCTTGAGAATGCCTCTCAGAAGGTCAGTGAAGTCCTGTCGTTCTGTGGTGACGCCACGCTGACATTCAGTCCTATATACAGAAAGCTTTTTTTGTTGTTGGTGAAAATACTAATGGCCAAAGCCTTTTGCACACTAGTGTATGTGGACACCTGAACACTACACCTACATGAGCTTGTTGAGCTTATCTCTTCAAAACCATCTGCGTTAACAGCTTCCACTCTTCTGGAAAGAGTTTCCACTAGATCACGGCTGTGGAGATTTTCTCAATTCAGATATAAAGAGTCCGTGAGGTCAGGCGTGATGTTGAGCGTTGGGTTCTGACTCACAGTCGGTGCTCAGATTCACCGTGAAGCTTCTGGGGCTGTATGCAGGCCAGTCAAGCTCTTCTAACCTCGACTCAACAAACCAGTTCTTTATGCTCCTCACTTTGTGCATCGGTGCATTATCATGCTGAAAAAAATCCTTTGCCTGCTGAGGTTTCATGGCTGTTCATTTGATTTTAAGCAGCCATTTTTAATCAGTGTAACCGAGTAAGTCAAACTTGTTAATTAGAAGGTGTCCACTAACTTTTGGTCATGTAGCCAAGCATCCAATTCCACTGAAAATGAGCTAGAAAACTACATTCATGCAGTGCATCCCATAATCTCTCACACAAGCACAGATGTATTCTGCACAGCCACTGTCTGCAATTATTTCACGAGTCTGGTCTCTGTTGGCCATTTCACTGGTCTTGTTCTTGTATCTGAGTTTAGTCTCGGTGGGAGGGGAGGTTTTAAAGAGCGCTAAATGGCCGTACCGCAGGGAAGCCTGTGACCTTTTGACTCTCTGGCGTGTCTGCGGTGGCTCGAATCGATTCGACGGTGACAGCGAGAGAACCCATGCCATCTGATTTTGGATTCCCTAGAGGTCCTCCTTCTCAAAGGGACACTGATCTTGAACCCTGGAAGTGAGATGATTTGTGAGAAGTGTAAATGTATCTGGACGTTGTTGTAGATCAGCTTCAGCTTCAGATCAGCTCGGAGTGAGAAACAGAATTCAGCTCATGTTCAGTATTTGTAAAGCGAATCAGTGAAAATTGCATGTGTTTTTGCTGATGTGGAATAAACATATTCACAGCCTCATAATCAAAACGATGGGGTTATGACTGACGCCCCATCTCATTATCAATGGAAAATAACTCTGTTGCCGGGAGACACATGTGTGTGTGTTTTGTACGCAAACACCCAGGCAGATGTTCTGCTGAGTATGTCCAGTTCAATATCTCATGTTTATATTTCTTTACGCCAACCCATCATTTAGAGAACATCTGGACTCTTCTGATCAACATGTGTGATTCTGTTTGTGATTTAGACACATTATGTATGTAATCTAATTGATAAACACCTAAAATCATCTTCTATCTATCCATTTATCCATCTATTCATAAATACTTTACTTTTTTACATTTTAATGTTTGTAATTTAACTTTTATTTAATTTTCTTATTTAAGTATTTTTTTTTTTACTAACTTTACTTTTTTGTTTTGTTTTTAAATAAGTGCACAATAATAATAATAATAATAATAATAATAATTGTACTTTTAGCTGTTGATGTCTCAATCAGCATACATAGTAGTGCTAAAATATATTGTATTTTTATTTTATATTATTTCTTTTAAAAGGTGAAATGTTATTGCAATATAAAATAATTGTTTCCATTTGAATATCATTTTTAAAAAGTAATTTATTTATGTAATGCCATCATTACTCCAGTTTCAGTGCCACATGATCGTCAGAAATCATTATAATATGCTGATTTGCTGCTAAAGAAACATTTCTGATTATTATAAATGTTGAAAACAGCTGTTCTGCTTCATATTCTTTTGTTCTCGTTTTTTTGAAAAATTTGATATATTTTATTTTCCAGGATTCTTTGGTGAATAGAACGTTCAAAAGAACAGCATTTACCTGTCATAGAAATATTGTGTTACGTTATAACTTTTAACTTTTGATCAATTCAATGCATCCTTATCAAATAAAAGTAACAAAAATAAAGTTATTTCAGCTGTCACATGTAATCAGCACAGCATTTCATTCCAGACTGTAATATAAATTGGTCCATATCATTCTTATGCTGTGTTTGGGCTGTACACGGCAGTTCTGGACGAGACTCGTGGTGGCAGGAGGATGCTAAAGCTTCGGTCAGATGGCATTTGGCAGCTCTGTCTGTGGCTGGATGCCCTCATTGACGTCCAGCAGGTGCTTCAGGCGTCCAGAGGTGCCAGCTGTGTGCAGGAGAGCGAGGATGGGAACAGGCACCATCGAGGCGCAGCGGTCATTAGGAATTGGACAAACAAAGATAAATGCAGTCGGATTGGCTCCTAATGAAATCCCGTCGCGCTCTCATTGTGATGGCCTGTGCTTATGCATTTCAGTCTCTGCCTCTTCTAGCGGCATCCATCCTCTCTTTTACCTCCGCCACTGGCAACAGACTCCATTTACATCGGCTTATTGCGACCTTCCACCTCAGCTCCCGCTCTGTTGCTCTCTCTCTCACCCTGTTTTGAAATTCATTTATGCAGTTGCGAGGAAAGTTGGAGATCGAGCCGGCAGGGCAGCCTCGGTTACTGAGAAAGAAAGATAATTCAATGAATTAGCCGTTAGTGTCTGGGAAAGTAAGATAGCCTCTGTGTGTCTTCAGGGCTTCTAGACAGAGACCACAGTCATGCTTTTCACGCATGCAGCACCATGAAGACTGTACCTAATGGCTGTAGTTTGGTTCGTTGAGTGTTATAATTATAGCTTTGGTGATTAAAAACCAAGCACGTGTTCAGAGAGTTTCTCTAGTCTCGCCTCAGTGGGAAGCGGACCTCATATTGCCTCCATAAAATCACTTGTTATGTTGTTCCTCCGCTCTACATATTGCATAATAAAAATGATGCATGCTAGGAATGGGGATTTCACATTGTTGGGTTTATGATGGATGCTTCATCATTGGCTACAGTGACCGCTTGGATTTATTTCAGTGATGGAAAACTCATAAATAACAATAAAGGTTGTTTTGCAGCTGTAGACTGCTATGTGTTTGTCCCACAGCGCTTTCGTGTTCATTGAACAGATTCAAAATCGAGAGAATAGCAACAACATTCAAATCTTTGAAGTCCTTTTATCTATTGTGAGTGTTTTTTTAACTCTCTATCTCTATTTTTAAGATGTGAAGTGTGTGTTGTGGAATTGAATGTGAAAGTAATGAAGAAATATTAAAGTCACACTGCTAATAATAATAATACATTCAAATTGAAATACATTTTATGAGATGTTGGGAAGTATTTGAAGTAATGGTTTGAGGATTTAAATAAATAAATACATAAATCTGAATTTGATATTTTACAAAGAGGGGCTTAGGTTATTTATGTATTTATTTCCTGTGTTATTCTCAGTACATTACATATGGAAATGTTTTGGCCTATATCAATAATAGTGATATTGATATATGCAATATATTATTTTCACATACATACATTCACTGGGTAGATGACCATATACTTGTATAACATATATTACATCCCCATAGTATTATTTATACATACATTTGTTATTAATATATACAGTATGATTTTTTTTGTGATTGTCATTTTTATGTAAAAACATTTCAACAATAAATATTTTATTTATATACAATTTTGTTCAACAACAAATTCAAAAGATTTGTTTGTTTATGTTTATATAATATTTTTTCAATGTTTTATTTTTTATATCTATCCTTTATATTTATATGAATAATATCAAAATGTGTTGTTGGTTTTAAGATGGATACTGTTCATGGGCATGACATATATGTCCAATAATGTTTTACACATACATAAATATGCATATTTGTACACACTAGATGTGCATGTTAATATATGAAATTGTTCCAATCTCTATTAAGTTCCTTGTATGCTTTTAATTAATATTACACTATATCTCAGACATGGAAATGTAAAATATGTACATTTATTACATATGTGTGTGGGTTTGCATGTGCAGTGCTGCCTTTATTGACTAGATGGAGAGAATTGTAACAATGGCAGTCGACGCTTTGATCTGTCACAAACATGGCTGCAGATTCATTATAGACAGTTGAGTTCAGTTTCTCTTTATTGTTCTCTGACCTTTATGTGTGTAATGAGACCGGACGCATGGGTGTGCATATTAAACCTCCCCCGTATCAGAGGGCTGTTTTATATCCCTCCATCCAATTCCTTGTTTCTCATTTCTTAATGCATGTTATTGGTCTGCGTCTCTCTCCCGAACACTAATGGGCGCCTCCATTGGATAATAGTGGCATGCATGTGTCCTCCCGGGTGCCATCAAAGATCACTGCAGCCAGGGGAATAATGGAGGCTCAGTCTAATGTGTTGGGCAGTTTTTAAGAGTCTACCAAACCAGTGGGAGCAATTACTAAATCTCAACATACAGCGTTAATAGTGTTTACAATAGGCTTTACGTAATGTGATGTTTGCCCCAGAGTTTAGTTTGAAAATGTCCACAAACATTGACAGAGTCTGCAGGACTTGTTCAAATACTTTCTTGTATCCCGATTTAACATGCAAAGATAACTGTAAGTAAGACTCTTGTAGTTTATTCTCATAAAAAGTGTAAACACTGTGGCACTGTGTTATTTGCATTTCAAATTTCAACCAACCTGACAACATTGGCTCCACCAATGGTGTGAGTTTGGGGCGGGGCTATTCATTTGGCTGACCAATAGCAGAGTGTTTGGGAAACCTGTTTGAAAACAGTAATTTAAGTTTAGTGTAGTTCTTTTTTGACAATTTCTCTCTCTCTCTCTCTCTCTCTCTCTCTCTCTCTCTCTCTCTCTCTCTCTCTCTCTCTCTCTCTCTCTCTCTCTCTCTCTCTCTCTCTCTCTCTCTCTCTCTCTCTCTCTCTCTCTCTCTCTCTCTCTCTCTCTCTCTCTCTCTCTCTCTCTCTCCCTCTCTCTCTCTCTCTCTCTCTCTCTCTCTCTCTCTCTCCTCTCTCCTCTCTCTCTCTCTCTCTCTCTCTCTCTCTCTCTCTCTCTCTCTCTCTCTCTCTCTGTCCTGATGCTTTGTTTTCAAATTCATCATTCATTTTGTTTGGTTCTGTAAGCGCTGAGCTGTTCTTAAACATAGATGGCTTGTGAAAAGAAGTGCACACCCTTTTCCCTGCCATTCATATTCTCTTCACCTTGCTTTTCTTTCATTTCCATCCCCGTATATTTTCTCTCTTGTATTATCACTTGTACATTTTAGAAATCAATTATGTAAACTGTATGTATTTATTTTTTCTAATAAAATCTAAATTACATAAAAATTTGAATTATAAAAATGTAATTTTGATATTGTACAACTAGGGGCTTGATGGCTATTTACTTATGTATTTATTTGTTTGTTCATTCCTTTGTTCTTGCTTGCATTTATTTATTTATGCTTGTTATTTATTTCAGAATCACAGATGAACTTGACAACCGTCAATCATCCAGTCAATCAATCAATCAAGAAATCTATCTATCTATCAATAATTTATGCAGGCATGCATTTATTTATTTATTTCAAGATTACAATGGAACTTGACAGCCAGTGAATGCATTTTCATTGTATGGAGAAAAGTAATGAGTTTTGAGTTTAATTCAAACTCTACCTGGACAGCAGCTCCATTTGAGCAGGTGTGACACTTCTGTTTACAGATGTCCTTCATCTCCATCAGAGAAGACATTTCATTATCTATTTTCAATCTAACAGATTATAAACACTAGTGTATCTATAGTATCACATGTTCAGAAAGCACAGGTTTGTGTGGCTGGCGGGGCTTAACCCCTTAATGAAGAACTTGTGTCACACATATTGCATTTGAATACAATACCATGCCCATATGTTTAGAAAAAAAAAGTTGAATCTTACGCTGTAGTAGACAAGACTAAAGAGAGAGTGGGAGAGAGAGATGGATTGAGAAAGGAAAAAAGATAAGCGGTTGCTCTCAGCTCCCAGACGCCTCAGCCATCTGCTCCTCTATGGTCCTGCTGGTGGGTCCTCCTCAGCCTGCATTCACACTCGCCAGCTTCTGATTGGCCGGTGCTGCGGGATGACACTGTGATGTCATGGAATCTTGTGACGAGAGTGGCTGAGCCTCGCCATGACAACAACTCTAAAAATCACAATTGACTGGATTGAGTAGGAGGACTCCTCGCTGTTCAGCGCTCCAGTCTGACAGAAAACTCGCTTTAAACACTCGTTTGATTGTGATTTGAGTTTCTGTACCGTCTGCCACACATACCACATATTTACCTACCCACTCACCTATTACACTATCTGAAAGAAAAGAGCTTTGCTCTCGACTTTCCCACATTTACACATCCCTTTCAAACATTTTGCTTTTATAACAGAAAAGCAAACTTGAGAATCGTTTATGCAAACTTACAGTCGAACACTGTGAGAAAAAAATCACTAAGTGTGCGTGTGTGTGTGCAGAATATTTCATGTGTTTGTGTGTATAATAGTATATATTAAATAGATTTGGTTTGTGTAATTTATATATTTATAGTTAAAATATACATACAGGTACATCTAAAAAAATGATTATGGTGAAAAAGAAACTTTCAATTATTTTAGATTAATTACATGTAAATTAAAACACTTCAAACAATTATTTTTATTTTTATTTTTGATGTAATCAAGCAGTAGGGGGCTGGTTAAGTGCTGTATCAAAGCATATTAAATGCAAAGTTGACTGGAAGGAAGAATTTGGGTAGGAAAATGTGCACAAGCAATAGGGATGACCACAAGCTTGAGAATACTGTCAAGCAAAGCCGATTCAAACACTTGGGAGAGCTTCACAAGGAGTGAACTGAAGCTGGAGTCAGTGCATCAAGAGTCACCACGCTCAGACATCTTCAGGAAAAGAGCTACCAAGCCACTTCTGAACCAGAAACATCACCAGAAGCATCTTACCTGGACTAGAGAGAAAAACAACTGTGTAATAACTCAGTGGTCCAGAAGTCCTCTTTCCAGATGAAAGTACATTTTTTATTTAATTTGTAAATCAAGGTCCCAGAGTATGGAGGAAGAGTGGAGAGGCACAGAATCCATGTTTCTTGAAGTCCAGTGTGAAGTTTCCACAGTCAGTGATGATTTGGGCTGCCATGTCATCTGCTGGTGTTGGTCCACTGTGTTTTCTGAAGTCCACAGTCAACGCAGCCATCTACCAGGAGATTTTAGAGCACTTCATGCTTCCTTATGCTGACAAGCTTTATGGAGATGCTGATTTCATTTTCCAGCAGGACTTGGCACCTGCTCACACTGCCAAAGGTACCAAAAGCTGGTTCAATGATCATGGTGTTACTGTGATTGATTGGCCAGCAAACTCACCAGACCTGAACCCCACAGAGTATCTAGAGACACCAGACCCAACAATGCAGATGACCTGAAGCCCATAGAGAATCTAGATGAGAGACACCAGACACAACAATGCAGATGAGCTGAAGCCCATAGAGAATCTAGATGAGAGACACCAGACACAACAATGCAGATGAGCTGAAGGCCGCTATCAAAGCAAGCTGGGCTTCATAACACCTGAGCAGTGCCACAGACTGATTGTCTCCATGCCACGCCGCATTGATGCAGTAATTCATGCAAAAGGAGGCCCAACCAAGTATTGAGCGCATTGAAATTAACATACTTTTCAGAAGCCTGACATTTTTGTTTAAAATATCCTTTTTTATTGATCTTATGTAATATTCTGACACATTAAATTTGGGGTTTTCATTATGTGTAAGCCATAATCATCAAAATGAAATAGTTTTCTTTATGTGTAATGACTCCATATAATATATGGGTTTCACTTTCTTAAATGAGTTAAAAAATTGTATTGTACATGTATATGGGTGGCTATCATTAACTAACTCTTATTTATTATTTATGTATTATGTATGTATTTATTTATTTAATTAGGAAATATAATAAAACATATTAGATTATATAAATATTATTTAAATTAGATGACATTGCTATTTCCAACATTTGACAGTTTTATTTAGTTTAAGTTAAAACACTGAAAATACTAATTGAAAACTAAATAGATAAATAGATAAAATGCAAAGCTAAACCTGAAATAAAACATAAATAAATCATATTATGGTACACATTAAACACATAAGATACATACAAAAGGAAACACTTACAAAAAATACCGAACTTGTAACAAAAATTGTAATTAAAAATGGAAGCATAAAACTTAAAACTAATATAAAACATTAATACAAATATACTATAGTAGTTTATATCATTCTGAAAAGAAAAAAGGTAAGATAATACTTAAAAAAAAAAATCAGTTAATATATCTGATTGTATAATAAATATTGAATGCATTCGAGTTCTGTTTTGTCACTGTTCAAGCTGTTACTTCACTCTAATATCCTCAGTCCACCAATTTGAGTTTCTACAACATGCATTTTATCTTTTGACCTTGTTGTGTTCTTAGATGAGAGAGCGAAGAAAGAGACAGCCCTCAAAGAACACTCTGTGTGTGTGTGTGTGTGTGTGTGTGTGTGTGTGTGTGTGTGTGTGTGTGTGTGTGTGTGTGTGTGTGTGTGTGAACTGGTATATATGGTTTATGAGGACACAAATCTGTATAATAACATGGGTATTACAACATTGGAGGTGGTTTATGAGGACACTGCCTATGTCCCCGTAAACCAAAAGGCTCAAAAAACATACTAAATGGTGTTTTTAAATCTAAAAATGCACAGTCTCCTGTGAGGGCTAAGTTTAGGTGTAGGGCAATAGCACATACAGCTTGTACAGTATAAAACCATTACGCCTATGGAGAGTTCCCGTAAACCACACATGCCAGAGTGCCAGATTTTGTGTGTGTGTGCGTGTGCGTCTGTTTTAAGTGCTGTAGTAGCTCAGAAGTGTCTGAAGTTTATTGGCTCTCAGAGAGCATGTGAGGGTAGCCAGGGGACATCATGTTTACCCAACTGCATTATCCAACAACACTGAACTTAATGCAGAAAGCAGCTGGAGCTTATCCAGTGCTCTGGTCTCCATCCACTTCCTCCCCGACTCGCTCTTTCTTTATCTCTCCTGCCAGTGTGTCTCATGTATATCTGAGGGCATCCTTTCCTCTCTTCCCTGCCACTGCTAGGTGGTGTGTGCATGTGTATCTGTGTTAGACACAGAGTGTGTAACTCTTGGAGCTGGAGGGCCCATCTGTTTAAACACCGCAGAGAGCTAGTGAGAATCTCTCCCACAATCCCCTCTACCTGGACGGGGAAGAGAATGTATGGACAGATGCTCTCTTCCACAAAGCCCCTCAGTCCTAAAGCCTGAGGTTCTCTGCCTGCTTTCATACAGCTCATGTTTCTTATGGTGAGGGCCCTGATGTTCAGAATCTCTGTAGTCCTTTGTAGCTAACAGTGAAGATCGGCAGAAGTGTCTGGATGCTGAAGTCCTGCAGCTGCCTAAAAAATAAAATAACATATGTTCTTAGTGGGATGGGGTCACAAATGCATATTTGCCTTTGTGACCCCATGTGCCATTGTGATATGTGAAGTAAAACACAAACTGTAAAGGTCCAATAAGCAAAATGTGTTTTATGAATCATTATATGGTCAATATTTAATAATGAGTTGATGGAGATAATATTTGTATCTTATAACTTCATTATGTTGACTTCGGTTCAATTGCTATTGTGATATGTGAAGTAAACACAAACTGTAAAGGTCCAATAAGCAAAATGTGTTTTATGAATCATTATATGGTCAATATTTAATAATGAGTTGATGGAGATAATATTTGTATCTTATAACTTCATTATGTTGACTTCGGTTCAATTATAGGGATGCATATATCGGTACAATATCGGTTATCAGCCAATATTAATTTGAGATATTTAGATAATTATAGCTGATGGAGAGATGTTTTTTTTGTGAATCTCATAACTTCATTATGTTGACTTAGGTTTAAGTTGATTATTTTGTCTTTTCTTAAAGAAGCACATATCGGCAACATATCCGTTATCAGCTTATATTAATTTGAGATAAGTAGATGTTATCTAGCTGGTCAGCAGAAGGAAGCATTAAGTGCTACAAAATTCATTGGTAAACGGGTGCAGTGACGTTGGTTTTCACCAAAAAACACAATGGACCAACACCAGCAGATGACATTGCACCCCAAATCATCACAGACTGTGGAAACTTAACACTGGACTTCAAGCAACTTGGGTTATGAGCTTCTCCACCCTTCCTCCAGACTCTAGGACCTTGGTTTCTAAATGAAATACAAAACTTGCTCTCATCTGAAAAGAGGACTTTGGACCACTGGGCAACAGTCCAGTTCTTCTTCTCTTAGCCCAGGTAAGACGCCTCTGATGACAACTGTAGCCAAATTCCTCGACACGTCTGTGTGTGGTGCTCTTGATGCCTTGACCCCAGCCTCAGTCCATTCCTTGTGAAGTTCACCCAAATTCTTGAATCGATTTTGCTTGACAATCCTCATAAGGCTGCGGTTCTCTCGGTTGGTTGTGCATCTTTTTCTTCCACACCTTTTCCTTCCACTCAACTTTCTGTTAAATTGCTTGAATACAGCACTCTGTGAACATCCATACTTCTCTATTCTTCTCTATAAACTCAAACACGTTCTGTGATACATAATCCTCATTCGCTCTGCCTGAAGAACCAAAAACCCCAAACCACTCGCACAGCCACAAGCTAACCCCTGACTATCGATGTTCTCAGTAGGTGCTTAACAGCCCTCAGAGAACACACCAAGAACACCAGACACCACTCTCATTATCACCTTCCCTGGTTTCCTGCACAGATGTGAATTCACACCTTGCTCTCAGTTGGACCCCTGGGCTCCTTCTCCGCCTGGGCTCTGATAACGTCCCACATCAGCAGATGGATGTGGGTCATGACTCCGCTGTCTCTGACATGGTTAACGCTGGGCTCGAACTCTTGACACACCGAGGCTCCAACTGGGCTGAATTTAGTGAAATCCTGAGTATTCATCTACCGCTGAGGGTTTTGTCCTGGCGTCCCACGGAGGGATGAGTACTCATATACTGCTAAGTGTTGAGAACCACCCTCCTGCTGCGGGTTCAAAGCTCATCTGCTGCTGAGTGTTTGAGGATAATGAATCAACCCACACTAGTTGTGTTGAACAGCCTCTTTCCATAGATTTCCAATTTTGGGTCCAATGACTTGGAGGACCTAATGTAAAAAATGTCACCTCATTTTTTATTTATTTATATATTTTTTTTGGGGGCTTTTGTTGTTTTGTGGAGATGTATTAGTAACACAGAATCAAAAATTGTGGTCTGTCTGGGGCTAAGGATCCCCCCTTGCACCCAAATGAAATACTGTTATATTTGGAAATGTAATTTGGTCAAATCTTTGTAAGAATGTTTGTAAAATACATTGTGTGTTACTAAGAGACAGACAAAATGTCAATAGCTATATTTTTATCACATATATTTTATGCACATTTGGGGTATTGCACAAAAAAAATACTGGATGGAAATGGCAATTGTGCAGTAAATCTTAAAATGCACAAAAAATATATTTGTCAGTTGAGGCGGATATTTATTTATTATGTAAGAAAACATGCATAAACTAAGATTGAAACATTTTATCAAATAGATGCACAAACAAACAAAACAAAAACTTAAATAAAAGCTCATGTTCCTGTGGCTCAGTGGTAGAGCATTGCGTTAGCATCGCAAAGGTTGTGGGTTCGATTCCCAGGGAACACATGTACTGACAATACAAATGTATAGACTGAATGCACTGTAAGTCACTTTGGATAAAAGCGTCTGATAAAAGCAAATAGCATTCATTCAAAATGTTTTGTAACATTATAAATGCAATCAATATGTATTATTATTATTAATAGTACATTTATTGACTGTTGAATACATTTAATATTATTAAGATTCACATAAAATGATCTGTTCACCTCAGATCCAGATCAGTAAGAATTCATATGCATAAACATCAAGAAAACATATGCATAAGAAAGCATATGCATAAACTATGACAGCACATTTACCTTATTATTTCCTGGATGTGCAACAAAAAGCTTTACATCAAAATATCATGTTATTGGATAATTGGAGCATCTCAAATGTTGTTTTAATCATTCTGAAATGCCTGAGCAAAAGTCTGTAATCAAAATGATTTAATAAAATCCCTCCCAGAACTCTCTGACACGCTTGTGTTCCTAAACATCAGGCATTCGAACGCAAGGTAACATGACAGTGTTTGTCAGTGCACTTCGTCTGCCACAATTATTACGTAGGAAAAAACAGCAACTTTTGTATGTTTATTACTGATATTTTGCACTAGTTTCCCAGGAAGTGAAACGTTTGTTATCTTGAACACATTGGATTTATTTGCTAATGTTTTATGTGATATTCCAATTTGTATTTTCAGCTTTGCATGGACACATAGGTAGCGTTAATATTCTTCCATTATATTGTCCTTTTATTGCAATCCCTCCAATCACAAGCTGTATGCATTCCCTTAATAATGCACCTGTCTAACTGAATGCATCGTTTGTATATTAGAGCTGTATATTAGTATGATATTAATTTGTTGCTAAAGAAGGATAATCCCAGAAGAGACTGGTTCTTTTCAAGGTTCTTCTCCAAACTGTGGCTGCTCAAAAAGATTCAGGGAACTGTAGTGATTTTATCAAGATTTCTTGTTCATTAGTGCCAAATGACATTGTGTCATTGAAATCTGCATGTTCTTCAAAGCTGCTTTGAAATGAAATTGTAAAAAACAAGAATTCAGCATTGGGAAACATGCTTTTGCAAATACATGTGAACTGAATTGAACTGGAGGCTAAATGCTCCACGTGTCAAATGGGGCAAGGAAGCAAATAACATGTTTATTAAATGATTTTGGTAAGAGTTCTGTTCGGGCCATTTGGCTCCAACTGTGTAAATACAACACTTTATGACTTAATGATTTTAAAGAGCTGCCACCAAAAAGAGGCGATGTAAATTATATGTTCTCTGTGAGACGTGAAATCTGCACCCACAGCGCTTGGCAGCAGTCAACAGAGCTGAAAAAAAAACATATTTCGGCAATAATAATGTTAGGTTGGGGTTAGGGTTAGGGGGTTAGGTTAGGTTAGGGTTAGGGTTAGGGTTAGGGTTAGGTTAGGTTAGGTTAGGTTAGGTTAGGTTAGGTTAGGTTAGGTTAGGTTAGGTTAGGGTTAGGTTAGGTTAGGTTAGGTTAGGTTAGGTTAGGTTAGGTTAGGTTAGGTTAGGGTTAGGGTTAGGGTTAGGGTGTTTTCAAATGCAAAACTCTTTAGGTTGTTGTTTTATCCTTAAAGATTTTTTTAATTGATATATAATCAGTTTTTTAAACAAATATACTCTCCATCATCACTGTTATTATTCTGAATGATGCATTAAAGCAATTTAAATGTATTTAATATACCTGTCAGTAGCATTTAATCTCGTGATTTAATTTTTGTCAATGCAATTTTCTGAAACTTTCCTCTAAGTTTATTTACTTATGCAATAAATCAAATGCACTACATTTTACATACTTTTTATTTATTAATATTGAACAAAATATTAATTAATTTATTAAAAAATAAATAACATCAGACCTTTGATTGGTAGTGCATAAATGTATATGTTGTGATTTTACTTTGTCAGATACATTTATTGCTGTTTAAAATGCAAAATATCAAAAAGCGTTTGATTAGTCTGCACCAAGTTAGTCTGCACCATCCCAATCACTCAGTATATATACAACTCATCACACTCCTCAGTCTGGAAGTAATTTGTTTGTACTTGCTTGTAAATGAGGTTGGCATATGAACACATCTGCTAGCATTTGCTTTGCCATTAAGCAGCCTCGGGCCTGTAAACTACCAGCTGTCTAAAGTTTGAGACATCTAAAATAAATCTATATGAGCGAATCAATGAAGACAACGAAAGAGTTTTAAACAGTGTCTTAAACACACTGATAAAGAATCATGTTCTCACTAGTGACGATTAAATAAATGACTGACCTTTTTAGGAAGTGTAGCATGAGGAAGGACATGGAGGAAAGTATTGATCCTTTGCAGGTGCACCATTCTTCAAGAGGTGAAACGGTGACTGAAAATACAGAGAGAGAGAGAGAGAGAGAGAGAGAGAGAGAGAGAGAGAGAGAGAGAGAGAGAGAGAGAGGAGAGAGGAGAGGAGAGAGAGAGAGAGAGAGAGAGAGAGAGAGAGAGAGGGAGGAGAGAGAGAGAGGGAGAGAGAGAGAGAGAGAGAGAGAGAGAGAGAGAGAGAGAGAGAGAGAGGAGAGAGAGAGAGAGAGAGAGAGAGAGGGAGGAGAGAGAGGGAGGGAGAGAGAGAGAGAGAGAGGGAGGAGAGGGAGAGAGGGAGAGAGAGGGAGAGAGAGAGAGAGAGAGAGAGGAGAGAGAGAGAGAGAGAGAGAGATTGGAGGAGCTGGAACGGGTTTATCAGATGGGAAGATGCTCGGGTCTGTTAGCCAACAGTATAGCAGCAGAGAACCTCTGATCTTCATCAAATCATCAGTCTCTCCTCTCCCTCTTTATCTCTCACTCACAGTCTTGTATTTGTGATTCAGTCACATCCTTGTTATGTGTAGATTTGGGCTATTTTTGAGCGGAGGTGATGATGTTGAGGTGTTGACGGTGTGGATTGATGAACTGTGTTTCCTCTTCACTTCAGTTCTCGAGGTGTTGAGGTTTCTCCAGAATTACTGAGAGGCTTTGTTTGTTTTCTTTGTTTGTCTAGGCATAGGATCACATGTTCTCTCATCCCTTATGTGTCTCTGCAGTTTTGTTTAGCATTTGATTTATATTGAAGCAAACTCCAACACATGCAATCTAATACTAGGTGATTGTATCTTTGTAATTGTTTCTTAAAATTACAAGAAAGCTCTATTTTTTAGTATGTTTATTTATGCATTTCATACATGTATATGTGTATGCAGCTCTGGACAAAATAGAGACGATTCGAAAATGTCAGTTTCTCTGTATTTGCTTGGTATGGGTTTGAGTAAAATTAGTAAACATGTCTGAAAACACGACATCTTTCTTTATTTTGACCAATTGTCTTTTCAAGCTTTAAATTACAACACATTTGGAAGAAATGTCATCACAAATGACATGTTACTCAAACATAACTATAAATCAAGCATCATATATATTTATTTAAACAATTTATTGCTTCTTGCTAATGAAAAGGTAATACACTAATAATACTGAAATATTAATTTACTACTAATAGTAATAATAGTGAATGATGTCAAGAAAACAGCTCAATATGAATGCCGCACTAATCTGAAACCGCTCTCATCCGGGATGCAGGAAGACTCGACTAGTGTCAGTGCTTGCGAACCGCAGTTTTATCTACAATAAATATCTTGTTCAATTAGCTAAAACAAAACAACTTCATCACCTTTCAGAGATATCTTAATGTGGTTCAGTTTAGCTTTATTATCCAGGTTTTAAAGCGCATCTATATCCGCTGTATTTACTGATGTATTCAGCTGTCTCTCTGCCGCTGTGTTCATCCAACTTTGAGGAAATGCATCGGCGTGATGTATAACCTGCCAAGAGCGAGCACATCCCTGCCAATTTATCTTTAACCAAACACCTCGGCTGACGCGGAGAGTTTGACAACCGCTACCGGCTCTATTGACCACGGATCGTGTCGACTGAAAAAAGAGAAAGTGAAAACAAGATTGATGCTCAAAATGGCTTTTTGAAGAGACTGGTGACAATTGCATGTTGTCCTTTTGTTCTGCCGACGCCGTCTGCTTCAAAGGGAGTAAACATCATCAGCAGTGCCCCAGATGGAAAAGGGGAAAAGAGCTATTGAATTAAAGAGCGCGGCGGGCTGTGTTTTAAGCAGCTGGGGAATGATCCTGCTTAGTCTCCATTAGATGACTGTCATCAGACCGGGAGAAAGGGGCTGAAAGAAAGAGCAGAAGAGAGTGAAAGTGGTCATTACACCGGGTCTATTAGGAGGTAATGATGACTTCACTCACCACCGTCGTTTCTCTGTACATGAGCTGGAATTGATCATGAAGAGACATCACGATGTTTTTACCCAACACCTTTCTGACTTCCTTACGATCCGTCAGAGTGGCTTGATGAATTCAGTCCGATAACAGGTTATGAGGCTGTTTTTTTAGACTTGGCCTGACAGCAGTAGGTCATCAAAGTAAAGGCAGAGTTGTTTTTATAGGTGCACTAGTGCCTTGCAGACTATATAGGGCTCATTTATGGGAAAGGAGTCCCTGCGGTTCAGTTGAGTTGGCCACATATAGTCATGCTTTCATTGTAATTTGAGCCAATGAATGCTACATTCAGATTGATTTCAGCCTGAATAAATACATTATATTATAATTACATTATTGTATGACATGAGAAAAGACATTACAATAAATAAATATGTTTGAATCAACATTCATTCATCAGTGTCTCATTCATCCGATTCGTTCAAACAGCCGATTCATTCGGAAATGAAGCAAGTCTTTATGAATGATCACTGAATCAGTGGCTCACTCTTTTTTCTCTCTCTCTAAACTGTGGATTCATTCTGTAGCGAAACATCTCATTCTGTCATTCTGAGACACACAACAGTTCTGCTGTGACTTTGTCTAGCTATTTTCATTGTCAAAACTGTGACAGTAACACAATATTAACTTTTTGTTTATTGAACTATTGAATAAATCAATATCACATTAGCAGATTTTCAGGATGGGGGCACCATTGTTCATGTGCTATTGTGACATTATATCTATCATATGATATAAATATGACAAAAACCCATACAGGGATTTATTTGCTCTCATATATATTGAATTTTAAGGACAAATGACTACATGCTCATTGGCTACACCACGCAGTCAGTCATCGTCCTGCATCATGTTTGACAGCAACTGCATTCAATACATTAATAATAGCATCATTTAATGTATTAATGAATGTATTAAATGCATAAACTAAAGCATAAATCATTTGAAAATTACAAATAATCACTCCAAAATAATGCTTTTAGATGCAGACCTTGAGCCAAAAATTCATCACCAAACACCAATGACTTGTATATAAGGGCTCAGTAATACTTAGTACCCAATAGTACCCAATACTTTTGGCAATATAGTCTTTATTTTTAACTTATTTGTACCATTTATTATTAGTATTATTATTTAATTTAATTATTTAGCCACTGAGTTTTGTTCCAAATGCCAATGAAGAGACTATGCATAATCCCTTCACAGCCTTAATTATATTTGAATGAAATTGAAAATGACATCTCCATCATTAAGGTAAGATCCAACACAACATAGCTGACAGGATTACTGCAACTTGAAGACAAAAATATGTCTATAAATAGTTTTTTTATAACATCAAAAATCAGTGTTTTTTTATAGTTTTCAAGTTAGACTACATTGCCAAGAGTATGTGAACTTTCCCAGCTAATTAAACGATTGGGCTAATTCAGCTATGCTCATTACTATAGGTGCATACAATCAACATAATGCCATGAAATCTACATGTTTTTATAGAATGGCAAACATAATTGTGTGGAACCTGTTCTGTTTCAGTGTGATAATGTCCCTTGTGCACAAAGCAGTCCATGAAGAAATGGTTTACTGAGTCCATGGACAAAGCCCCTTGAACACCTTTGAGATGAATTGGAACGCTGGCTGAGAGTCATTGTCCCTAAATGAGAGTAAATCTCTGCCGCAACTTGAACAGCGTTCAAACATCAAGTAGAAATGCTTTCCAGAAGAGCAGACGCTGTTATGGCTGAAAGGCATGAACGGATCCCTATTGAGGCCCGCGGTTATGAAATTATAAATGTTTAAGAAGCACATACAGGTGCCAACATACTCTTGGTCATGTAATGTATTTAGCTTTTGGAACTTGCAAATTGCTCTCTGTGCACAGCATAGGCAACATCTGAATGTGATAGAAAAAATTTTTTTATAATTAATGAGCACATCAGACCTGATTACTCAAAGATGATTGAAGACGTCTTACAAGGATTAAATTGAACAATCGCAACAATTCATCACGCCACGTTGAATAATAGTTAACATAACAAATGAGCATGAAATGGGAAATTCATTGGAAGGGTACTGAAGGCCCCCCCGTCTGTGATCAGAGGCTCGTCGAACAGTCTGCATACCTTGATCTATTAATTAGTTAAAATCATATCCATCTTCTTGGAAGAGAGTTTGAAATTAAGATTTAGGAGGACATTAGAATAATTGTAGGGAGCAGGTGGGAAAGCAGCACCCTTGGAGAGAGACAGTGGGAGAGAGAGAAGAGGAAAAAATGAAAGCGAGAGAGAGACAGGCTGACAGAGATGGGGTGATATTTGTCAGCTCTTAAACTGAAAAGAGGGAGGTTTCAGCCTGGCTGATGGCTGAAGATCCCCAGCCCTTCTGCGTGCCACTCCCTGAAGAACTGTAGCCGGGACGTGATCCAGTCCTGGCCATCTGTTCCCGCTGCACTGTGCCAAAGAGCCAACACAACCTAACCCACTTCATCTTCCTGGATGGGAAATATGTGAGGGTGTGCGAATGAGTATATTTGCATAGCTGCTTCTATATTTGCTTGCATGCGTGCATGTTGTGTAAGGAGACCTGCCTGTTATTTTATCGCAGTGTTTTGGGATTAAATATGTGTTTTTGCATGTGTGTGCGCATGTGTGAGGGTGCTAAGGCAGGGAGCGGATGTCTGCTAACCAGAACAGTCAGGCTAGAGAGATACCTTCTGGCTTTCTTTCCATGTCACCAGGCACTTCAAAAACAACAACACCGATGAGCAGCAAATGAGGAAGGAGAGTGGGGTGGGATGGAAAGGAAGGGAAGGGAAGGGAAGGGAAGGGAAGGGAAGGGAAGGGAAGGGAAGGGAAAGTAGCGAGATGGGAAAATGGGAAAATGGAAAGAACATAAAAACAAGGGAAAGGGACAGGAACTGGGGACAGAACTGGACAGGAAATAGACAAAGGAAAGGAACATAAATAGGACAGGATAGAAAGAGAAAGGAAATCAAATGAAAGGAAATGGGAACTGGACCAGGATGGGAAATGAACAGAACTGCACTGAACAGGAATAAGACAAAAAGGGTAAGGAAAAGAAAATAATGGACATGAACAGGACAAATGAAACTAAATGGGTAGGACACGACAAGAAAGAAATGGACAAGAACTAGAGACTGGACAGGACAGAAAATAATAGAGATATAAGATAAAAGAAAAGAATAGAAAAGGAACTGGATAAAATATTAAAACAAAAGGACAAAGGAAATGTACAGAACAAGGAATAGACAGGACAGGAAAGGCAAGAGAAAAGGACAAAGCAATTGAGAGAGCAAGAACATCTCGAATATGTTGTGATATAGTGGGACCACCAACCATAAAATCAGACATGAACAGAGAGGAGCAAAGACTGACGGCGAGCACAAAAACAAGAACACATAGACTCAGAGAAGGGAATGGATAAGTGAGCGATGTGTTCTGAGAACAAAGAAGTGGAGTGTAGAGAAGCAATGATGGAGGGGGAAGCAATCACACTTTCCCGGAGCGAGAGGGACCATGATTCAGCATGTCTGCAGATGGCAGCTCCTGACAGTCAGAAGTCCTCCACGCGTATCTCTCTCAATCGCTGATTGATTTCTGCTCTTTGATGCTCACAGGCCCGTGGCCTAGTCAGATACTAATTAAGATTCACCAGCAGGGAACGGGAGAAAACGAGAAGGAGAGATACAGACAGGGCGGAGTAGAGAACGACCGTGGGAGGTAATCGCACCAGATCTCTACAGCGAGAGCGCTCGTCAACAAAGACGACAAGAAACAAAGATCAATATAGGGCAAATGCAGCTCGCCGCTTTTTCTGACCCGGATGAGGCCGTCATTTTAGGAAAATCGCCTGTCATTTCCGATAGAGCACTGTGATTTTCATCTCTACATCCAGAGGGAAGTGGCACTGCAGATTTCTCTCAGAGCCATCAGACGCAGATGAAAGAGCGAGGTCTGAAGGGTGAGGGGAGATGAATCGTGGCAGGGAAATCGCTCCTGCAATTTGGCTGGTCAGAAAGGAAACGATAAACAGAAGGGCACACATTCTCACTCGCCGCCTCTCTCGCTGGCGGGTGGATGTATTCATTCTGCTTTAACAGAATTGATGTGTTAGGGGGAAAGAAGTTGTATATGTTTAAGAAAAACCCTCTGAGTAAGCCTTTGTGCAATCTCTCTACAAACACACACACTAATGTACTGCTAGGTAACTACACGTTATGTTCATAGTCCACATTAGATGTTCTACTTGCTATGAGTAACTTTACTACTGCATTTCAACTTGCAGTCATGAGAGCCTTAGTATACTCTCGGTTTAACATCTGATAAGTATTGCTGGAGAGTAACTCATTACATGTAATCTAGATTAATCACATTTGAAAAAGTGCTGTAAATAGTGGTATTTGGAATTAAATCACATTTTAAAATGCTCTTAATCAGATTACAGTTACGTTTTATGAATGGCATGATTATATATTCACACAATGGCACACACTCTTTATTTATTTATTTATTTTATGTTCAATGTTTAATAAACAGTCCAGTTATATAAGTAAGACTGATGCTTAGGCAACTAAACTAAACACTGCTGATGCATAGCTGCAGAATACTACATCTTCATTATATCCGGTAATCTTCACTAAATATTAATATTGAAAGTCTGGATAAATATATTTTAAACCTGGAAGACTTTGGCCACGTGATGTCATGTTTTCATGTTTATTAATGTTTGCTTGTTCACAGTTCTCGGATGATGTCTCGTTGACATTTTAATTTTAATTAGATGTTTTTTTTATGATTTCATTAAGTACTGGCTTTTCATCAACACCCTACAGTTCATGAAACCCTGCGGTAATGCAATGTTTAATGCATTTCATTAAATTGATAATTCTATTTTTTTCTTTCTCTCTCTCTCTCTCTCTCTCTCTCTCTCTCTCTCTCTCTCTCTCTCTCTCTCTCTCTCTCTCTCTCTCTCTCTCTCTCTCTCTCTCTCTAGTAATCATTATATAGTACATACAGATTATGTTAATAACTACAATTTAATCATGTAATCTGTAATCAGTAATGGGCTACAATTTGTAAATAGTCTCTGCAGCACTGAATATAAGTAACTTGATTTATTTGTGTGCATTTAGCAGACGCTTTTATCCAAAGTGACTTACAGTACATTCAGGCTATACATTTTTTATCAGTATGTGTTCCCTGGGAATCGAACCCACAACCTTTAATCATGCTAATCTGTAATCAGTAATGGGCTACCAACTTTGTAAATAGTCTAACCTAACAGTCTACTAATACTCTAATGAGAGCTGCTAGACTGTCTAAAGTGGACTGCTGCAATAAAATATAAAGGCTGCTTTTATCCAAATGACCTACATTTGTCAGGCTATACATTTTCTGTCAGTCCATCCGTGTCCATCCATCCATCCATCCATCCATCCATCCACCCACAACCACTGCTAACGCAATGCTCTACCACTGAGCCACAGGAACAAGTGCATGTCAACTTATTCTACTAACCATAACCATCCATCCATCCATCCATCCACCCATCCATCCATCTCTCTTCAGATTAAAACTGGACACCACTAAACTCAATATGCATTGCCATGAGGTCTTGCGCCAATGATGAAATGTTCAATATAAAATAATACCTAATTTTTATATTTCTGAATTACTACTACATTATTTTGTAGTAATTAATTTTTAATTTTCAATTAGTCGGCAATATAAAGTACTGTATGTATACTGCTCAGTAAATAGCATGTTAGTATCCCATACTTAACATAAAACCCAATTTCCCCTTCGTATCTGTAAATGTTTTCTATACACATCACGAGGCTTTTGAAAGATTCAGAATGGATCCAAGGCATCATATAATTATTAACATCACGTAAATATGGGTGGAATATGGATCATGAGCAGAATGCAGAAGCAGCTTCTGTGTGTGAACATCAGGAGTGAAACTGAAGAAGCTTTGAAACATAGTTTATCATGCTGAGAGCTGCTGATAATATGAAGCGGTTCAAGCTTGGTCAGGCTACTGCTTAGAAAAACTAGATAGTGAGCTACTCTATACTGCAAGCTAATAGTAGCAAAGTAGCATACATTGAAACTACATGCATAAAGAGGAAATGTGTTTCAAACTATGCCTATGTCAAACTATACGCAGCACTCATTTATTTATTTTTAGCAGCAAATCAGCATATTAGAAAGATTTCTGAAGGATCATGTGACACTGAAGACTGGAGTAATGATGCTGAGAATTCGGCTTTGACCACAGCTTGATGACAATATATATTTATATATTGAGATTGCATTTACTGCAAGATACTTTCAAAAATGTAAAAAGTCTTACCGACCTCAAACTTTGAGCATATATATTCAAAAAGGGAAAGGTTCATTCTGGCATTAATGAACAGCAAATTATGATCTAAACAGCAGCACATGGTTTTGAGGGTTGTGTTAATGAACATCACTTTGTAGGGGACAGTGGTCGTGGGGTGCCATTACACTTCACTGCTTTCAGCCTGCCTGAGGAAAGCTCATCATCACCATCCCCACAGGACACATGCATGTGTTAATTATTATGTAAACCAACTCAGCATGCATGAAGCACACACACACACACACACACACACACACACACACACACACACACACACACACACACACACACACACACACACACACACACATGTTGGTTTTATGGCACACACTCACACACACACACACACACACACACACACACACACACACACACACACACAAACACACACACACACACACACACACACACACACACACACACACAGACACACACACAGACACAGACACAGACACACACACACACACACACACACACACACACACACACACACACACACACACACACACACAGGCTCACACACACACACCCACACACACACACACACACACACACACACACACACACACACACACACACACACACACACACACACACACACATACACACACATACACACACACACACACACACACACACACACACACACACACACACACACACACACACACACACACACACACACACACACACACACACCTGCACATCTGCTGTTTTCAGAGGTGAAGTGTGTCATAGCTGTTCCATAGTGTCATTATAGCAAACTGCAAATATATTGACTGACCGTGTTCAGAATACTAACATACTACTTCCTGAATACTACACAGTATATACTGCATACTTACTAGGGCCATTCCAACAAATGGGTGCTATTTCTGTCCCATTATATGTACAAATATGCAAGACATTTTAATCTAAAATGCATTTTATAATTAACTGCAAATCAGCATATCGGAATGATTTCTGAAGGATCATGTGACACAGTAATGATGCTGAAAATTCAGTATTGAAGACAGACATAAGTTACGTTTAACAGATAATCACATGGAAAGCAGTAATTTAAAATAGTACAAATGTGCAGTTTTTTTTTTTTGCTGTACTTTGGATCAAATAAATGCAGGCTTGGTGATCAGAAGAGGGTTCTTTAAAAACATTAAAATCTTACTGTTTAAAAGGTTTTGACTGGTAGTGTATGCGAATGCAAAAATCACAGTAGTAACGGACGGTCAAATTGTGAGGATTCCATTATGGGATACAGTAGGACTATTACATATAGTGTGCTTTGTTGCATATTTTCACATTTGCAAATGTAGAAGGTCATCCAAACACTTATTAATACAGACAATGTGCATACTTTGCACCATATATATATATATATATGCTATGTACTGCGATTAGTAAGCAAGCTCCAGCTCCACTCATCTGCCACTGATCATAAAACTGAAACTACCGAATGTTCGAGCAAACGCACCCAAACTCGCTTTCTTATTTTATTCTACCAGATCTATGACTCCTTTTTATTTCTTAACAATCACACAAATGCCTGAATTCATTTCACACTCCATTGGTAGAAATGTGCTCAGTAACCTGAGACTAATACACACAGAGGTCATCAGGAATAAACATTGCATTGTAGTCCCAGAATTCAATTAATTAGTCCCGCTGTGTTCCCTCCTGCATCGTGGTGTGTAACGTCCTGACACCTCGAGGAATTTAAACGACAAGATTAATGTGTAAAAGACTCCTGGTGTCTCCGAGGCGCATTCCTAACCCTAAAGACAAAGAGTTTATGTGTGCATGTGTGTGTAATATACCTTTGCACGTGTCAGCGTGAGTTTTAATTAGCTCTCGGTAATAATTCATTTCACAGGTTGAGCACACATCTCCTCACGCGTCCCGGTGGAATACTCTTCCTCCAAAGACACAGCCTGAATGTTAAACACTTTCATCTCTTTGTCAGTGCAGTCGACTCTCAGCTTCTAACGGAGGAAGTCCCGACACTCAAAAGCATCTCCTCGGGGCATCTTCTCACTTCTGCTGCATGATGTGGCACAAAACAAATCAAGCTGTGTGGCAAATCAAATAGCAATCAGCCGCAGTACGACTTCCGCTGAGTTTCACAAAGTCCTGGACGTTTTAAAGGACACCCGCCAGCTTCGAACAAGTGTCTTAATGATGACATTATTGCATTGTTATTAATCTTCATTGTGTGATTAACTTTTTGTTTTTAAGACTTTCAAGGATAAGAATATAACTCGCCCTAAGAATACATTATCAACAATACACGATGCAAATGTGTATAAAGAGTAAGATTGATTTAAAACAGGGTTATTATGATTAACTGAAACTAAAACCAAAGAAAATGTTATTACTTGAACTAAACATTAACTGAAATAAAATATAATATAACACGTTTTAATTTAGTTTAGTTTAAATTGAAGTACTAAACAACTGAAATAAAAAGCATAATTTATATTTAATAATAAATATATATTTGTCTCCATCCGGTGTAACGGAAACCCTGTAAGAAATAATAAATATTATTTTATAATGTAATTTTCAGCTGTAAATGTGTGTTCTTATATATATATATATACTTTTAACTTCCATTGTCGTAAACAAATCTAAATGTATTTTAAGAATGTCTTGCAATACAAATATTACATCTTAAATATTGCTAAAACTCATAATGAAATTATAATATATATTTTTTTATTAAAATATCAAAAAGACTATAATAAGTATATCAGTGATACTAAAATACCAAAGATTCAAAACTATTTTAAATGTTTTATATGAACGAATAACTAAAACAAAAATTCACAATATTGCATTAAAATAGTGAAGTCAGATTGTAGTCAGGTTTTACATCGAGGACTTCTTTACATGTTACAATTATTTAATTGAAAATTAATGATTTAAATGTTAGAAAAAAGTGGGGAGAGAGAGAACAAAAAATAAATGTAAAAATCATATTTGAATATTTTTGGTTAAATTTTTCACTCTAAAATGACTTTTTTATAAAAATGATTAAAGATGATATATGATAATATTTTAGTCAGCAGACAAAAATTATTTTGCCAAAAGTCTGAGTGACAAATGAATGAATAAATAAATAAATGCACTGGATCGGAGTACGTGAGTGGCGAGGGAAATCCAGACTCACTGAGAGAAAACACCTGATTATTGTGTTGCTGCAGTCAGTCCAGCGGCCCAAACATACCATTCAAAACTCAACTATGATTCACTTACACAATATTAGGTTTCCAGGGAATGTTCCCAGACAGGGCTTTTGAGATCGCTTCCCAGAAGCTATTGATCCGAGGGCAGGACCATGCCATTTGTAAAAATGTATCTGAGAACAAAACTGGCCGTTTGGAGACACAACCTTTTCATCTGAAACAGTTTTACGATGTGTGAATGTATAATGGATTATACATGTGGATTCAAATGGATTATTTTGATGGTTTAGACCAGGGTTCCCCAAATCTTTCCCTGGAGGTCCAATCTGCTGCAGAGTTTAACCCTGATCAAACTCACCAGCTGTGATTGTCTATTGATCTTGAAGACTCTGATTAGCACGCTCAGGTGTGTTTGATTAGGGTTAGAGATAAACTCTGCAGGACTGGGTCAGATTTGAGGATGCCTGGTTTAGAGGCTGCAGAGTTTAGCTCCAACCCTGATCAAACTCACCCGCTGTGATTGTCTAATGATCTTGAAGACTCTGATTAGCACGCTCAGGTGTGTTTGATTAGGGTTAGAGATAAACTCTGCAGGACTGGGCCAGATTTGAGGATGCCTGGTTTAGAGGCTGCAGCAAAAGTAACCTCCAGATGAATATAAGACTGCACGTTTTAACTCTTACGCGATACATCCAGATATTAACTTTGTCTCCTATATGACTTTGTTTCTTCTTTAGACAAAACAATTTTGAGGGAAGAAAATGTTGTACACTCTTAAGAATAAAGGTGCTTCACGATGCCATAGAACAGAGGTCTCCAACCCTGCTCCTGGAGAACTACCATCCTGCAGATTCCATCTCCAACCCCAATCAAACACACCTGAAGCAGCTAATCAAGGTGTTCAGGGCTGCTTGATAATTACAGACAGGTGTGCTGAAGCAGGGTTGGAACTGAAGTCTGCAGGACGGTAGCTCTTCAGGAGCAGGGTTGGAGAAGAACCTTTGTGTCTAAATGGTTCCATAAAGATCCTTTAACATCTGAAGAACCTTTCTGTGTCACAAACAGGGTGAACGAAGGTTCTTCAGATTATAAACAGGTAAGAAAGAGAACCTATGACTGAATGCTTCTTTGTGGAACCAAAAATGGTTCTTCTAGGTCAGCGGTTCTCAATTCCAGTCCTCGCGCCCCCCCGCTCTGCGCATTTCTTATGTTACTCTTATCACTTCAGACGTTTGTTCTAATCGATCGTAAGTGCCCTGCGAAGTGGACATCACAGGATATTCCTCCATGATTCCAGTTCAAAGCGAACGTATTCCATTCATAGTGAATTGAAGTGTGCGAGATGTGAATTTAAATTGTATATATTTACAGACGTATATTATGTCACACTCGTCTGTGCGTGAAGATGTTGCGCAGCGCAAATCCATTAATGAATGTTCTGAAGTGAAGTAAACTTCAACGGATTTCCCCTGCTCAGGGAGTAGGGAGCAATGGACACTGTGTAGGGAGCATGTCAATCGGAACACAGTTCATGCACGGAGCGCACTTCTAACGAGCTGATTATATGAATCAGGTGTGTTAACTAAGAGAGACATGCAATATATGCAGAGCGGGGGGGCGCGAGGACTGGAATTGAGAACCGCTGCCATAGAACAATGGTCTCCAACCCTGCTCCTGGAGAACTACCATCCTGCAGATTCCATCTCCAACCCCAATCAAACACACCTGAAGCAGCTAATCAAGGTGTTCAGGGCTGCTTGATAATTACAGACAGGTGTGCTGAAGCAGGGTTGGAACTGAAGTCTGCAGGACGGTAGCTCTCCAGGAGCAGGGTTGGAGAAGAACCTTTGTGTCTAAATGGTTCCATAAAGAACCTTTAACATCTGAAAAACGTTCTGTGTCACAAAAGCTTCTTTGTGGTGAAAGAAGGTTCTTCAGATTATAAAAAGGTAAGAAAGAGATGTTCTTTAAAGAACCTATGACTGAATGCTTCTTTGTGGAACCAAAAATGGTTCTTCTAGGTCAGGGGCAGGCAACATGGGTCCTGGAGTGCCACTGTCCTGTAGAGTTTAGCTCCAACCCTAATCAAACACACCTGAAGCAGCTAATCAAGGTGTTCAGGATCACTAGGGCTACAGGCAGGTGAGGTTTTTTCAGGGTTGGAGCTAAACTCTGCAGGACATCGGCACTCCAGGACAGACGTTGCCAATCCCTGTTCTAGGACATCGCTGTGAAGATCTTTTTGAAGCACCTTTAATTTATTTTAAGAGTGTAGTGTTGTTTTGCATCCTATTAACTGTCATTATATAGCCAAAACATTAAATATAATACAATCAGAATATCTCCTTTTGTATTCCACAAGGGGCCGTTCACACAAACGTGTCATTGTATCTAAAAGCGTGAGATACAGCACTCAGGAATGATTTTAAATAAAGTGCAGCATTAATATGTTCTCATATTCCTTGTCAGTCAGATGTGACACATTACGTATAACTTTTAATCATTCAATAAATCTATATGTTAGTTACATTTTATTTAGTTCATATTTTGAGAAGACATTTGGTACTAAACAATATGTGCAATAATTATGATCCATGAATGGTCATATAAAATATGACATTTTCTAATATGCTTATTATTTATATTACAATTAGTGTACTATTTAGGTTTAAACCATTTTTAAATCGAAGTGCAAAAAGGTGAGTTAGAGGAGTTCGTTGGCCAGGAATAATATTAATATTGGTTAACCACTAGAAGCCCATATGTCTGTTTGATAAATATCGCTAATGTATGTAGCTCTACTCTAGTTGCTCAAAAGAGTTTTACCGGTCATACCTGCTTTGTATTAGGTTTTGCATGGGAATGTATATTTAGACATGATCAAACACTCAATTTCTTTAATATTATATTATATATTATAATATTCACATAAGCATACAACATAAATGAATATTACAATAGGCAAGCAAATGTGGAATTAAGCCCCAAAAATCTAATTAAGCCCAATAAAATTCAAAATATAAAACAAAAACATAAGGCAACCAATTGACTGGGCAAGCTTTACTAAAACTCATTCAACCTCCTACAGGGGACAAAGATTGCAGAAAGACTACAAATATGACATCACTATTAAGATGTTTCTCAAGTGTTTCTAACTGCAATTATGCTATAACTGTCTAGTATCGTACGATAATCATGAACCGTAACCTGTTTCATAAAATACCACTATTGGCCAGATTTCTGAGGTGTCAACTAATGCATTAAAATGTCAAAAAATGCAGTAATTTCTTCAGCTCTGCTGTAAACAAAAACTTGCAACAATGAAAAACAATAGAAAAGTAGTGCAATGAAATAGAAAAACACATTTTGTGTGAACAGCCCCTTACATGTCTGTCTATATTTAATATATACTTATATAATAGCAACATATATTGATGTATTTTAGGATAGATGTAAATGCGCATGACATTTATGTTTTACTCATACATAAACACACATATTTGTATTAACTATATATACAGTACATACAAATTTTCCATTTCTAATAGGTTTCAAATATGTATACATTTATATGGCATGTAAATATATTACATGTGCGTATGAGTGGGACACTTAATGATGAAAACCATGTCATTTGTTAGTGAACTGTCCCTTTAAGAACAGTTTATGAGAACAATCTAATATTTGATCACATCATTTGGAGAAAATGTATTTTCATCGTGGCAGGAATCAGAGATATCTGCGTAAACAGACTGTGAATGGTGATGAGACGCTCGTGGTGTTTTTCCAAGCGTACCAGCACATAACTTTTAGATGTCCCACCTGCTTGCATCCATCTGATGTAATGATCTCCTCACTATTATTTAGTCTTTGTTTTCTATGTTTTACAGCCCAGCAGTTTAGTGTTTGTATCACAGTGTCTGCTTTTGTACACCGTGTTTGTGTGGTATCCTCAAACATTAAATTAAAGGCCTTCACAGACGTTACAGACGCTCCCACACAACACAAGCATGTGGAAAGAATAAACCGGCCACAGCGACAGAGAGTAATCGACCACAAGCAAGAATGCCAATAATTCCTCAGCGAAGGGAAATCAGGCAAGTTTTCCTCTTTCATTCGATAGATATTGAACTGAGGCAGAAACGAGGTGCTCGTGAAGCTGTCACTGACAGACTGAAATGAAAAATCAGGCTTATTGCCAATAGTGGGAAGAATCACAGAAGCCCATGCATTTTATGTAGACTTTGTGTGGCGGTTTATAGAAATTTCCATGATTATACTCTATAAATAACATGTTTTATAGCCATATTGATTGATTTAAGTTCTGCTATGTTGACTTTATGAGGATTTCATCCCACTTCCTTTGGCATTTAATGAAAAATAAATGGCAATTATACGCAAGTTATCATGTTGATCATGTTTGAAGCTTGATCGTGTGGTAAAATGTTTCATTAGTGGGACTAGATTTAAAGTGAAGTGTGTCATTTATGAAGCACAAGCATCGAGAGAGAGAGTTGCAAAAGTAAACACAGGTTTCCTGACCACGCCCCTCATCTGCCATTGGTCGATCAAACCGATGGCCCCGCCTCTAGCACATGCCATTGGTTGAGTTAAATCTGAACTGGTTTCATAGTGCTACTGAGCAAGATTATTATAGTTACTCAAATTAAAACCATAAAACAAGTGTTGTTACTTGAAATAAAAAAAGCTTTAACTGAAATAAAAAAGTATACTGTATATATTTACATTTCTCATTATAGTTTAGATTAAGTACTAAAATTACAAAACTGAATTAACAAATATTTACATTTAATTACTTTTAAATAAAATAAACATAAATATAATACAAATTGTTTTTATTCCAGCTAGTTGCAGCATTTCTTATCTTCATTTAGTTTATCTTAAAATAACTAAAACTGAAATAAAATATAATACAAACTATGTAGACATATTATTTGAATTACAAAAAAAACACACAGTACAATTACTAAAACTTTATCTAAAATGAAAATAAAAAATGCCTAAATATTAATCAAATAATACTGGGATTGTATAAAATATTTACCATCTAAAAATGACACACTTTGTCTTTAAATATGAAATGGTTATTGCAACACAGTACAAACTGCATGAACAATAATGGCAGTGCATAATACTTTAATTCAAAGTGTTTTACATAAAAGGATTTAAAATAATCATACAAATTATCACAACAATACAACCAGAAATGGAAAAACTTTTAAAATGATAAATTAGATTTAAAATTATTTTAGAATAGTTATACATAAATATGATTATACATAGTGCAATCATTTGGGACGTAGCACAGCGCTCATTCAACAAATGCACAGCTAAACAGATGAGTCTTGAGTCTGGATTGAAATCGGATCTATAATAGGGCAGTCGTGGTCTAATGGCTAGAGCGTTGGACTTGTAATCCGAGGTTGTGGGTTTGAATCCCGGCTCTGGCAGGAAGTGTCCACGACTGAGGTGAGACCCTTGAGCAAGGCACTGCTCCCCGGACGCCGCAATGTCGGCTGCCCACTGCACCAGGTGTGTGTGCACTTGGATGGGTTAAATACAGAGAACACATTTCACTCCTCATTATACGCTGTATAATTGTGTATGTGACAAATAAAGCTCATCTGAGCTTAATTTGTATTTGTATTGGATCTCTTCTGGAAGCTGGTTTTGTGTGAACCCTTGGTGTTTCTAACTGACTCGATCCTAATGATATTTAGGTCCTAGGCCATTGAGTGCTTTATAAACGAGTAAAAGTACTTTAAAATCAATCCTAAATGTAACCGGAAGCCAGTGTGAGGACCTGAGGACTGGACATAATAAAACACAATAATAATAGCATGTTAAGTGATTAAATGGCTCAGCAGCTGTCGTTTTAAGATGGTTTTCATTAACTTTAATTCTGCTCGAGCGCGTGCCTCATGCATAAACCCGGAGGCAATCTCGGACCGGTTAGTTGTTGCTGCACAAATACAGAAACAACACAAAATCCATTTCAAACCATCCGCCTCCAGAAGGAGTCATTAAGATTAATGAAGCTCGGCGATTCATTTAAATAATAGCCCGAGGACAATACCTTAGCGAAGCTGTGAACCCGATGACAAGACAAGAGGTGCTCTTATCACGAGCTCTTCCATTCTCTCCCAGCACACTTTCCTATCTCACCTCCATTCTCTGTGCTGCTCGTCGCTCGTCCTCTTTTATCACGAGCTCTTCCATTCTCTCCCAGCACACTTTCCTATCTCACCTCCATTCTCTGTGCTGCTCGTGGCTCATCCTCTCCTATCACGAGCTTGTCCATTCTCTCCCAGCACACTTTCCTATCTCACCTCCATTCTCTGTGCTGCTCGTCGCTCGTCCTCTTTTATCACGAGCTCTTCCATTCTCTCCCAGCACACTTTCCTATCTCACCTCCATTCTCTGTGCTGCTCGTCGCTCGTCCTCTTTTATCACGAGCTCTTCCATTCTCTCCCAGCACACTTTCCTATCTCACCTCCATTCTCTGTGCTGCTCGTCTCTCGTCCTCTCTTATCACGAGCTCTTCCATTCTCTCCCAGCACACTTTCTTATCTCACCTCCATTCTCTGTGCTGCTCGTGGCTCGTCCTCTTTTATCTGTTTCCTCTCTGCCTGATCGACTGCTGCTGTGTAACATGGAGTAACCGTTCTGTATCGATTCTAGCTTAGGAACATCATTGCTGTTCTCTTATGTATATTCAGCAGTATTAAACAATCTGCAGGAACTGACCTGTTTAAACTGACAAAGCACTCGAGGAAGGTTCAGAAAGCTCGATCTAAGAGAGCTTCAGGTCAGGATTTCTGTGAGCTGAGTATGATTTAGAGAATATTTCTCAATATATATATATAGTTGTAGGTTATGCTTAGTGTTATGGATGCATGATATATCAGTTGTGTTGGATGATTTTTGTATTATCAATATAGATTGATATTAGAGATTTATTGATGCGTGCTTATTTTCTTATTACTTTTTTACATTTAGATTACCTTTGATTCCTTTAAAAACTCTTGTTGTGTTTAATTTGTTTGCTTTTAGGCAAAATATTGCAGTGTATCAGAAATGTTGGCAATTTATTGTTTTTTAGCCATAGCATAAAAATAAATATAAATGATCAATATCAGCCAAACTATTTGTATTGGCGAATCATTAGTTTATTATAGTTATAGTATATTATAGTATATTATATTATATTATATTATGCTATATTATAGAAGTTTATTATACATTTTGTTTATTATAACATACATCAGTTCAATATAAATAAATCAATAGTGCAATATTAAATATAAAATAATAAAATATAATCTAAAATAAAATAATAAATACAAATTTAATAAATTAATTAATTTTCAAATTGAATTACTAATTTCAATAAATTTTCAAATAAATAATTATGATAATTATGATAGTAGTATTAGTTGTAGTTGTAGTAGTAGTGGTGTTTATTATACAATAACTACTTTATTACAAATTATAAAATGCACCAGTAATAATAATCTAATATTATTAAAATGAGAAAAAATAAAATAAAAAATATATAATTTAAATAAATCGTTGAATGTAAAAATTAATGAATGAATAAATAAATTAATACATGTATTAAACAAAATGTAGAGGAGCCCAATATATGATCTATGAAACATGAAGCAACACAAATTAAGGTCAGAAAAACACTAACAGCACTAGCAGCTTGACTATCTACTGATCGAGACAAATACACAGAATCATAGGAATAAACCTATTACATCAACATCTCTGCAAAATAACACAGAAGCCCATAGTGTCTGTTTTATTGTCTATCATGTAGTTCAAGCAGCCGTCCCAGAGATATCAATACGTCATTCAGTTCTCTCTTATTCATGTGTTATGAAATAAAGCAGTCCCTCTGGTGAAAGAAAAGGAGATGTAAATAATGTATCTGTGACTAGGCTTCACTTCTCAGCAGAACTGGGTAATGGCAGCATCCCTACTCACTCACTTCAGCACTGATGCATTCACTTGATTTCTGCTGAACTGGCCTGCATCACGCTGCGACGGAAATGAACAGACTATTCTTCTGAGAACAGACAATCACAGAAGTTAATCTAGCGGTGAAATGTGAATTTACAGAGTTCTGCATTCCTAAAGACGTTACGGCGAAGCGCGGATTACATCCTTCTGAGAAATCTGATGGATTTGATACAGTGTTGATACGCCGAGCAAAACCTCTCTGGATAAAAGCCCTTCTGTGATCTCCCAAGACGTCTGCTGCTGACAATAGCACACAACAAAACAACAACACATTCTACCTGTGTGCTTCGTGTCAGCGCTGACAACCTCCTGCAGCAGAGCCAACCTGTTTCTCCAAGGTCAGTCATCTCCGTCCCCGCTGCTGCTCAACCCAATGCAATCTCAGAGGTGTGATCTATTAAAACGGCACCCGGGGCTGCTGGAGGACCACGGCGGATTGGATGTCCACTGCTATTTAGATCTGAAGGCGAGGACAAGCACCTGCTGTAACAGTAACTCTGTGAACAAATAATAGATGCAATCAGTTGAGACGCACTAACACGGCTTATGGGCTCTGAATGTCTTGATTTATTTCATATAGAATGGTGTCCACTGGGGAAAATTAATACTTTAAAAAGTATAATATTGTGAAATAATATTACAATTTAAGAAAACCATTTTCTATGTGAATGCATGTTAAACTGTAATTTATTTCTGTGATGCAGCGCTGTATTTTCAGCATCATTCCTCCAGTCTTCAGTGTCACATGATCTTCAGAAATCATTATAATATGCTGCTCAAGAAACATTTATATTTCTGTTAAAATGAACATTGAAAATATATTTTGTGAAAACTGTAATACCTAATTTCCTAATAATACATTTCTAAATTAATGAAAGCATTGTAATGTATTCATTGATTAATTGATCAATTAATTCAATTCTAATCAAATAACTCTATTCATATTCTCCATTTGGAAATATTCAACATTTTTAGCAATAACTGATTAAGCTTTAAAGACAGACGTGTTGTGAGTCCCAAGGTTGTTAATCGGTTGTATATGCTTTTGTTGAACCTGTTTGCAGTAATTCAGTTTATTTTTAATAATAATGTTTAAAAGTGAAAAACTACATTTCCCCTGATGCTGTACAGAAAATTCCAATAATCAGAGAGTTGCAGAGAGTAAAATATGCATATTTTGCAATGAACTCATAATATATTGTTTCTACAGATACACAACTTTAAATGAATTTTCGATTCCTTCATTATTTTTAATTAAATTAATGACATTGCAGCCTTGTGGGTTTGTAGTTCTTTCCCTCGTTAAAACTGTTAAATTCAGTCTTGTACCTGATTTTCATTCAGTTTTTTGCTTCTGTAATATTCCTTGAAGCTGGTTGTTTTGCTTCATGACTTCTGACTCTTTAACAAAGACTTTTCGTCCTCATGGGAAATATCAATGCTAAAATGTGGGCAGCACTAATGCACTCTATATGGTTTATTATAATGTGTTTTATATACATGGGCACCTTAAGATAACCAAAGGCCCCTGGGCTACAGCATTATGGTTTAAAAAACTGCATCTTGGTTGTAAAAAAACAGACAGTTTTGTAGTATACAGTGTTTTCTGGTGTGCTCTCGTGAGGGCTGTGGCGCACAATGTGACACACCTGTCATCTGATGGGGGCGGAACTTAGCGATCGGCTTTTTTTGTGGTTTTTTTACATTTTAATATGTCTATGTGTGTTTTGTGGGGAATGTGCCTGTATCTTTCCTGTAGCTCAACTGGTAGAGCATGGCGCTAGCAACGCCAAGATCATGGGTCCGATTCCCAGGGAAAGCAAGAGCTGATAAAATGTAGAAACTGTAACTTGAATGCAATGTAAGTCGCTTTGGATAAAAGCGTCTGCTAAATGCATAAATGTATCTGTATGATTAGCATCTGTGTGGCTGATAATCAGCTGTGATTCATCTGACTGAATGAGGGCAGAATGAATGCAGATCGGCCGTTATGGACTATATCTGTATGATTATCATCTGTATCACCGCACATCAGTGTGTGATTACTGACTATTATCAACAATCAGTGTGAATGTCTGGCAATAGCAGTGTATGTACATGAGTATGTACTACATACAAAGCTATTTTTCTTCTTTTTATTACTCGTATTATTCTTATTTGACACTTATTTGTTTACAGAATGCTTTTGTCACTACTGCAAACTCCCAAATAAATAATTATCCGAAAAGATAATTTCCTTTCTAGCCAGTGGACCCCCTTTCCAGTGTAGGCCCCTGGGCTTCAGCCCCTTGAAGCCCGTGCATTAATGCGCCCCTGTTTATATATATTAGATAGTATCACGAGCTTGCTGGACGCTGGGTGACAGAATGAGGGGGAAGTGAGAGAGAGGCTGCTCTGCTTGACCTGCCGTTGTGTGGAAGAACCAGTGCTGTATCTCTCTGTCTCTCGAACACGGTCTGCGTGAGCTATATCATTACTGCCATGCTATTCTGAGCCATATGATTAGCTAGTCACAGAGTCTGAAGTACATGTTATAACCTGTGCTTTATTCACTTCTGATGGAAATAGCATGAGATAATTCAAGAATAATAATAATAATGTGCTGATGATGCTGCTAATTGTATTTGTTGTTTCAGAGGTATTTATAAGTGCACTGTCATGTTATTATCACTGTATATAGGATAAATGACAACAATAACATATTTTGTCAGGTCAAATAAAAATGGTAAAGTTGTGACATATAAATTAACTCCTTCAGTCAGATATTGCATTTAATATCAACATACATACAAATAATAGCAGTCATTTTAAGTGTCTGAAATAGTTATTAAAATCAGGAATTGCATGATTACATTATTGCATGATTATTAATAATGGGATATGCCATTAAACACAAAGTATACCATCTTTATGCTGTTTCTACATTAATTCTACATTCTCATATGCTGATTTAGTGCTCAGTCAGTTATTATTTGTTCTCATAATTGTTCTCATAGTTATCATACAGCAATTGCATTAATATTTATGTGAAATAGTAATATTTTTTATATTATATTTGATAAATATAATGCATCATTGCTGAATAAGAGTATTAATTTCCTGTTTTATTTATTTTCCTGTCTTCTTTTTTTCTTTACCTACCCAGACATTTTGAATAGTAATTTATATACAATTTTTTTTAACATTGATGATAATAAGATAATAATAAGTTGCATTTTATTATGAATCTGTATTAACAGAACAGCAGGACATGCTAAAATGGCTTAAAACTCGCTTTAAAATAAGTGAATAAAAATGAGTAGATTTTTCAATTAAAAAGCACACAAATGCATGCTTTAAGTCTGTGATATTATGTCTAAATTGAATCCACTGTGTTGAACACACTCTCATTGAGCTTTATTGCCTAAATCAGTGTGTGGCTGAAGTATAACAAACCCTCATAACTATTCAAATGAATTGCTTTTTAAATGTTATCGGTTGCTTAATAGGAATGTTCTAGTGCAGTGTAATTCTGAAATATCTTTTTGAATATAGATCATACATAAAACAATAGTGTAATAGATGCGATTGCCTTGAAGGAAGAATTGTAAATGTTTCCCTAGTGACAACGAGAGCAGGACCGATCAGTGAATCTACTGCGTCTCTCGGTGTGCAGGCGGTTCCGGCCTGTTCTCAAACACAATACGTGGGATTTCACAAGCTTAACCACCTGAGGTTCATGTCTACTCCAAGTGCTCCCTGTCTGCTTTCTCAAGTGTGTGTGTGTGTGTGGGTGTGTGAGGTGAGGGTGCGTGTCTTTGAGACGAGGTGAGCATGTGGGTGGTTGTGATTGTGTGGGTAGAGATAATGCAGAGTCGTCGTAGATTGAATGCGTGTGGATCCTGAGTCAACGCAGTTAACCCGTCAGTCGCTACAATGCCATTGTTGTTCACCAAAACCATTGACTGATGCATGACTTCAGCAGCTAGTGAAGCACCAGCATTAGTCTTAGGGTTATGATTATTTATTTCACTTGTCATCTTCCGTTTCATCATCTAGCTGCTTAAAATATTACAGTGCTACTGAACAAGAAAAGATCACCTGAAATGATTCTGTCATCATTAACCGACCTTCAAATCAAAATCAAATCACTTTTATTGTCACATCACCACAGCATCACAAGTGTTTGGTTAATGAGCGTGCCAGTGAGTGCAGAAAAACAACATACAATTTACATATGGACAGACAGTGCAAAACAACAGAATACAGCAATTTACATATGGACAGACAGTGCAAAAAAAACATAGCAATTTACATATGGACAGACAGTGACAGATACATAATACAGCAGTACACATACATTATATACAGTATGTATACTATAGAGACATACTCAATTATCACACACATTATACACATATGGGCATCTACATTATTATGTATCTATACATAATGTGGTCTATACATAGTAATAATGTGAGGTGCAGATTATAAATTAACAGCAGATTGGTTGAGCATTGCAGATTGATGTGCAAAGGTGCAACAGATTGTTCATATGCAAAGTGTCGTGATGTGCATCGTATGGTGTCCAGTGGTAGCAGATAGGTGTAGTAGTTAGTGCAGTGTGCGTGTGTTAGTTAAACTGTGTTAAAGTGCATGTTGTGTGTGTGGGAGTGTGTGTTGTAGGTGAGTTATTTGTGGCTGTTCATTAGCCTGATAGCCTGAGGGAAAAAGCTGTCCTCAGTCGGCTAGTGCGGATCGGATGCTCGGATCGCCGCCTGAGGGCAACAGAGAGAGCAGTCTGTGGGACGGGTGGCTGGAGTCTTTGATAATCCTCCGGCTTTCCTTGTACACCGCCTGGTGTAGACCTTCTTTCTGTTTCAAGACCAATGACTGATTTTCTTCTGTGAAGTGCAAAAGAAGACATTTAGATGTTCAAAATGTTGTTTCCATACTGTGTGGAAAACAACATAAAGCCATATTAGGAGAAGTCTATATGACTTTAATGTTGATTGCATGTTTTTTTTATATACTGCTTTCAAAAAGAATACATTTAGCCAATAAAAAGAAAGAAAACCAACAATTGCTTGTCATAAAAACAGCACTGGCTCATTGTAAAAAAATATATAAAAACATAACTGTACTTACAATTTACTGCTATTTCCAGCCGAAATGAACTCTGGTGGCAGTAAAACACCAACAACTTGTATATGTTTTCATCCAAGTTATGATGACGGACAAATTTTTATTTAAAAAGATTTATTTTTACACATTCTCATGCACAACACTATGTTATGAGGTCAGAACACTTCTAGTGCATGATTGTAAACTCATAGATTTTGACCTTTGCATCACATGCCCAGGTCCATATATACAGCTCTTCTGATGTAGTATGCTTGCTCGTTAGTCCACCCGGTGCAGCATGGGTTTGTATTGTGAAGCACTCGATATGAGTCACCATGAAAGTCAAACACTTGTAGAAACAAGATAAAATTGCATGTTTGCTCCAGCAAATGTATTTTTTATCTCATGTTTGCTTTTGTTAACACTATCAGTTAGGTGTAGTGTAGGTGGGACATATTATTCAAAGATAATTTAATTCCCGAACTGATGTGATATGTAAGATGTTACCCAATAATACATAGCCAGATTCATATGTTTCTGTTTTGCATAAAACTGAACTTGCTTTTAATGACTCTCGCTGGACTTTTTATTTGAAAAGTGTCACAAAACGTGCAAGAGCAAATTAAAATCACTCTACAAAAATACAAAACATTCTACAAAACATCTCCTTTTGTGTTCCACTGAAGAAAGAAGGTTATTCGGGTTTCGAAAGACACAACAGTGTGAAAAAAACAGGCCAGAATTGTCCTTTTCTGAAAATAATCCTTTAACATTTCTTTAGGCCGCTAGCTGTCTTTTTTCCCTTTATATCTTGTCCAAATCTTGCTGGAGCAGACACCAATCATTATCCTTGGAAACCCTTCCTCTAGCCATGGGCTAAGAAAGAGAGTGTCAAACACCAAGAGAAGAAAAGCGCTTGTTTGATGTTTGCCAAGAAGAGAAGAGCCAGTGTCCAACATGGCCGCTAACATGCTTCCGCCTCAGCTGAACGCCGGAATAACCGGAGGCGAACTTCACCCGAGCATTAGCATTCCAGTCCATACTGAGCTCCGGCTCCGGCTCCGGCAGCCAAGGGAACCAAGAGATGCTCGTCTTTACTCATTTTCTTTCTCTGCCCAAGAACAGCATGCATCCATGCTAGTTAGCACTTCTGAAATGTAATAAGACAGACCTCCTGAGCGATGATAATTTGATATGAATCTCTCTTTCTTGAGGAAAGATCGGGCCTTCGGCTGAAGCAGCCTTCAGAAAGAAGAGAAAGAGACGCTCATATAACCAGACTATTCACATCGGCAAGGTCATCCCGAGACATTGCACAATAGCGTTCATTTCCTCAGTGTGACTGTAGACATACACGTATACAGCATATGAAGTTAACATGTATAGATTGCAGATATCTCACAAAGCTTCCTCTGCTGTGTATGTGAATATCTTTCTTTAACGCACACCTGAGTGCGGCTGGGTGTTGGTAAAATCACCAATCACAATAAGTGTTTACTTGCCGTGAGTTCTGCGAGTTCGGTTGAGGTGAGTGTTTTCGTCCGGAGGCAAAACTGTTCCATTCTGCAGCTTTTTTTAAATAGGAGACATGAGAGCATCTGCAACTGTTGTGTGCTTTATGCCTTGATGATTTGCACCGTGTCCTCCTTGACTCCGTCCTCTGGTGAAATAGCACACATCCTACAGAGCGGTTCAAGTCCTCAGGCGAACCAGGACCGCTAAACAACTGCGACAACAGCATTGATGTAAAAGTCACAAACACGTCAGTCCTCCATTCCTCCTGCTGAGCTCGTATGACTGCATCTGATGTTGACTGTAGTTTTACAAATATATGGAGATATCTCCAAAAGAAATTACGTATTTTACCAGTTTTTTTGGTATTACACTGAGTTTACACTGAGAGGTTGTTGTTTTGGTCAATGACAATTTATTCAAAGATGCACGTCATGCATACAGTGAATTAAATACAAATTAATTTGGGTATTTTTGGGGGCACAATGACAGAAACGGTCCTAAAGTGAAAATGAATAACACAGACTCATTAAAAGATTCAAATATTTTTACATATGCAGTATATATTATTAACTCATGCTAACTTCATACTAAATGTACAGCAGTTATATGAATTTCTTAGATGTCTTATATTGATGTGAAGTTCAGAACATCCTCTTGCTTCCTGAATGAAAAGTCAACTGAAAGACGTTATAGCGGCTGTATAAATGGACGCGTTGAGTTACGGGTGTTTTTGAGGTGTGATGGTGTGTCTTTCACAGAGAGAGGGGGACTTTATAGGCTATTAGATATCTCATAAACATTATGGATCTCTATTGCAAGTCAAATATCCAGCAAAGGCATAAACACACTGTGAAATGTGAAATCTGCCATGTACAGGACGAATAAATCATTGTATATGTTACAGCATAGCATATAATCACAAACCTCCACAGTACCATAAACTAGGCTCACTATTTAAATGATGAAGACTGTAATATATAACCAGGGTTATTATAGATAGCTAAAAGTAAAGCCATAAAAACACATTTTTGTTACTTGAAAGAAAATAAACATTAACTGATATATATATCAAGCTTAACATTTCTTAACAATTAAAGCTTGTTAATATCTAATTTTCATTTAGCTTGTAATAACTAAAACTAAACTGAAATAGAAATTAATAAACACTATACAGACATAAAAAAACGGAAAATTTGTATAATGATTTATAAAGGGTTATGAAAGGTTATAATGCATTATAATGATTCATAACGTGTATTGTAATACATTAGATCTTGTTGTAAATAATTATAACCAAATTTAAAATGCATAGTGTAACGATGAACTGGTAAGTGTTATAACGCATTAACTGTGTTTACAATTATTCACGAGGTGCTTTACAACGCATAATTCATGCATTATAACTACTTTTATAATGCATTATACATAAAGGCTTTAAGTACAGTGTTACCAAAATAACTAATAAAATGACAAAACACGCGGTGAAATTAATAAAACGTTAACTAAAATGAAAGTGAAAATATAAAATATATAAACAAATTCAAAATAGTAATAAAAACCTTACAGTGTCTCAATGATAGTAAAATAACACTGGTGTATTATATTATATCTAACATGTGTATATTGTTATATGCTAATATATATATATATATATATATACATTACAGCACAGTGTACTCAGTACCAGCATGTGCTCAGTTCATGTTGTAATCCATGACACTGATGTTTATGGCTGTTTACTAACAGTATGAGGCGTTTTATCGATCAACAGTTCGTTTCGGTGGAAGCTCTGTCAAAATATTAGTCGTAACACCCTCATCTGTGAAACACTCACCTCTGAGCTTTACCGTGTGTTAATGTGTGCAGGTCTGGACGGCCCGTGTTTAATGCACAGCAGAGGCTAATTGCCTGGCGAGCGATTACTCGACCCGTTCTCCTTTAAAACCACAACAGCCTGCAATTATTAAACACTAACGGTCAAAGTACAGCGCATCTCGTCCCATCTGTGTACATTAAAATCAGACATGGCTGGTATTATAGGCCGCTTGAGAACAATGCTGACAAAGTCAATCAGGAGTGAATCGTCAGTCATACAGTCTATTCTTCAGTGTGTTATTGTCGTGTTGAGGTTGGTTGGGTAACAAGCATGCTAGCACAGTCTGACTGTGATTTGTTGATAGCCGAGTGAAAGGTGCCAGTCCTCTGCGGGACACGGAGTCAGCGAGGGTGAAGAAGTGAAGAGGTCTCTCTTTGTTTAAATATCACAGCGTACTTCTGCTGTTTGCTCGGCTGTAAATGAGCAAAGAAAGGCAGAGCAGGATGGAGAGATGGCGAGAGGGATCGAGGGAGGAACAGCAGCATGCAATCATCATGCATCTTTTTTTGGGCAGGTTAGAGACCTCTGTGTAATCTGCTTAACATTAGAGGATACCACACACACCTCAGATGAACATTACTCTTTCATAGCTCGTGTTGCATCGTATCCTCAGGAGACATCGAAGAGACGTGTGGTTCACAGATGATGTGGGGAGCACCGCTCAGATCCTTTGGTTTTGGGGGATTTTGATGAGACATATCTTCATATTCAAATCTCTTGACTTTTGGTGTGTTGGCAAATCTGAGCGGAGTTTGTGACATTGCTAAAATCTCTTGTGAATCACTAAGTGTCCAGTAAATAATCTACTTATAATATATCAGTATGGCACAAACAATTTACAGAAATAAAAACAGAAAATATGTACAAAAAACTATATGTATATATACTTTTTTATGTTATTATACATAATATATACATTTAGTTTTACTCCAATTGTTAGCAATTGTGTTGTGTTTTTCAAATGTTTTATGTTTTTTGTTTAAATGTCTATCTATATAGTTTTAATATTTTTTTCACTTATTTAGATTTAGTTATTTTCAAACATTAAAAATGTTGAAATGTTGCTTTGAATTTTCATTTTTTTTAAGGTTACTTAAGATCATTTGTATTTTATTTCAAGTAATATATTTGTTATGGGTTTAGTGAACTATAATAACATAATAATAACAATAACTAATAATAATAATATCACAATATAACCCCAGGAAAACGTCTGAAATCTCTGTTCTGTTTCTGAGATATTATAGAGATGTATTTATACAGGCTGATTGAAGATCTGTGTGGTTCAGAAGAGTAATTATATGTTCACAGCTAAGCTGATTATTAGAGTCCATCAGAATTGGATTGGCGTGTTCTTTCAGTAAATGAATTACTTCAGAGTCCTGCAGCTGAGAGCAAGCAGTATTTCAATCTCTCGGTTGATTTTATCCTGAATTCTTTGAATAAGGACACAGAGAGAATGGAACTGTGTCTAACTGTGTCTTGCAGCTATTTCTCAATGATAATAAGTCCCTGATGGAACGAAATATGCTGAACCATTTTCATAGGAGATTTCTCGCACAGCTACATTTGAATGGCTTCTCATTGCGGTAGCATTTTACAGTAGATTTAACTACAGTAATGGCAATGTCTCGTCACACCGTCCTGTCTCCATTTTCATGGATGTCTTAAAGGTTCAGTTCTGACTTACACTTAATATTTGACCTTATAACCTTTAATCCACCCACCTTCAGCAATGACCATTTGATGACCAGTGTTGGGGAATGTTCATTTTAAAAGTAATGCATTACAATATTGCATTACTCCCTAAAAAGGAACTAATTGCGTAACTTTTTATGGAAAGTAATATGTTGCGTTATTTTTACATGACTTTTAAAATCTGGGCTGGGCTTGCTTGCTTGTTATTAGTATAAAAACACATTTGTTTTAATGCGTTATGCTGAACACTGTTGATGATCACCATAAATATTCAACGCTATATCGCAAACCAACTAACCCACCTCGACTCAATTGTCATCTGGCCTTGATAGTCACAAAAATGCAGAATATCTGGATTTCCATTCATGATCCCCTATTGATACAGGCCATATTTATCAGTACTGCTGCTTATTATATGCAATCTGGATTATGTAATCATATCTTGGTAAGACTTTATAATGCATTACAGCTGTAACAGTGAATAGCTAAGTATTATAATGTATTATAACTGTTGGTACTGTTGGTACTCACTCAATGCATTTTAAGTTACATTACAGGGCATAATTGATGCATTTAAACTTATTTTATAATGCATTGTGTACAAAGGCATTACATTAAGTGTTACCTATATCTTTTAGTATGTATTTTCTACTGTTTGTATTATTATTGTACATTATGCATTGTGATTTAATTACGAATCAGCTTATTTCAGTTCATAAACCCCTGACGGTCTTTCACAAACACCAGTGGTGTAATATAACATTTCAAGATGTTGATAAATAAGAATGGAATATATTTTCTTTCTCTTTGTATTTTTATATCGAGTGTGGTACTCATCATATCTATGTGATAAACGAGTTTGGTCAAAAGTAATCCAAAAGTAGTCGAATTAAATGACCTAAAATGTGTAATCTAATTATGTTACCGACAACATTTTTTGTCATGTAATTTGTAATCAATGGACCACAGTAACCTACCCAGCACTGTTCATCAGTATTGGTATCTCGCATTATTGATTAATTGCAACCGTTATTGCATCCTTTTTACTCTTTGTATGCTTTTTGGAAAATAGCGACTTCTGATCTTGTATAATTCTACTCTAAAGTCTTTATATCCCGATTATTGTGCATTATGTGTGTTTGCTCTTCCTTTGCCAGAGAAGAGCTCCAGCGCAGTAGGGGTTATTTTTTTACACACTGTGTCAAATACCCACACAGCAGCCAGTGTCCTCTCTGAAATATTAATGAATCCTGCCGATATACAGAGAGAGAGAGGGAGATGGATGCCAGGGTAAAATGTTGACCACGTTTGCATTTCATCTTGATCTAATTAGAAGCGCTTGAGGTGTTTCCACTGTATTTTAACCACGTTTCTGCACTGAACTTCATTTATGCTTTGCAACGAAATCAATTGATATCCATTTATCCCATGCAGAATAAATCCATTTATCCTCAGATTGTCATAATGACACAACACGGCACAGTATCACGTTGTCAGCGTGTTTCTGGATTAAACGCAGGCATGGGGCATCCTAAGGAGGCGTCTGCGTGTAATCGTTCTCTGATTCTCCTGCAATCCTGCTCACGCTGTGTTTGACTGGGAGAACTATCCTGGTGCAATATCTGGAAGTCTATCAAGCCTTTCCGTTTATAAGTGGCTGTTTCGCATGTCTATATCGGAGCAAATGCATATGCAAGTGCATATACGTGCCTCTAAAAAGCCAGTGCAAACTAAAGTGAGAGACTGCTTTAGTGCTCTTCTTAGTTAGTTGTCTGGATAATGGCTCTCTCTTGAGGGTTTCCGTGTCTCTGTTTTCTGTGTGTAATGGAGAGAGAGGGCTTAAGCTCGCCTGAATGCATCACACTGCCACTACACCATCTCGCACTCAAGCACTTCTGTGTTTTACTCCTGCCAGTCGGCCCTTTTGTGCCCAAAATGAAGCTCAATGTTTCCCCCTGCCGTCTGAAAGAAGTAGAGCAATCCTCGTGACAGCCAAAGATCCCTCGCAGATAAGCACTGGGCCTGAACCTCTTGATATTCAGGGTGGCTTTGCGAGCGGTGAAAAATAATTGCGTTTAGGTGCTTTTACATAAAAGTTATTAAAATGGAATGGTATGCACAAGCAATAAACAAAGAGCCACACATCAGATATTAGCATTTGTGCGAAAGCAACGGCATAGAATAATAATTCATATTCCCGCTGTCTTTTTTATCGCCTCGCTGTACCACATATGAGTTTCCGGGGGGCAGAGGCGGGTGTCAAATATCCTGACTTTCACACAACAGAGGGCTATTAACACCAGCCGGATCCGAAGGAGACGTCCTCCAACTCTTTCTCTCGTTTTAGCGTTCTTGCTCATTGGTTTTGGTGTGAAACTATAGCCGCCCCTCCTCTCTTTTGCTCCCGTTGCAGATCCCGCATATGTTATGGAAGGCAGAAGCAGCAGTTTTATATAATCCAGAATAGACGCCTGCATTAACACATCCACAGTGTGCAATAATGTCTAGTAATCTAGTGTTCAACATCAGCTTCTGTGAAATTAAATAAGCAGTTTCTCAACGGCGATGCACTAGAAACATCATCTTTATCCAAGCGTTAAAAGTACCTGCATGCATTAAAGATAGAGTTCATCCAAAAATGAAAATTGTATCATCATTTACTTACCCTAATGCTATTACAAACCCATATGACTTAATTTTTTCACAAAAGGTGATGTGTAGCAGAAGCTTTGAGATTATGCTTCTTTTTTTCATTATCAAGGTCAAGGTTCTTTTATTCGTCACATACTCAATTATACAGGATATAATCAGTAGTGAAATGTAAATCAGGAAAGGTCCGCTCAATGGACAGTGCAAAAAAATACAAATAAAAATTAAACATAATATGTTAATGGATGGGTAACAGGGGCTGTCGAGCTCAATAACAGAGGACAAAAGCTCCATAAAAGTTGTTCACAGGATTTGTGCGCTGTATTCCAAGTCTTATGAAGCCATAGCTTTGTGTGAGGAATTTAATCGAAACTAGATATTAGTCTTCATTGAGAATCTTGCCTAACAGCCATGGTCACCATTCACTTCTATTGTGTGGAAAAAGGAAGCTCGGGCATTTTACTGTAAATTAATTTTCTGTTCAATGGAAGAAAGAGAGTCATACAAGATCCCAAATATATGCTATAGAAGCCTGTTCCTCTTCCTTTCTTTCTTTCTTTCTTTCTTTCTTTCTTTCTTTCTTTCTTTCTTTCTTTCTTTCTTTCTTTCTTTCTTTCTTTCTTTCTTTTTATCTGTATATCCATCCATCTTTCATCCATCCATCCATCCATCCATCCATCCTCTCTCTCTCTCTCTCTCTCTCTCTCTCTCTATATATATATATATATATATATATCATATACATAAATAAATAATAATAACAACAAATGAGTAATTATAAGATCAAGTATAAAATATGAAATAGTCACTTCAAAATATTTAGTATTATAAAAATTAAATACAAATATAATAAAATATTAATTATCCTACCTTTTCAGATACAGGAACAATCAATGGTCATAACAATATTGAGTCATGATAAAGACATTTTATTTTAGCCCCAAACATTTAATTTTGGGGGCACTGTCCCTTAAAAAAATCCAGCTAGAAGAACAGTTTCATGCATAATATGCCAGTTTGCAACCATAGATTGCTGGGAAACACAGACACCATGTTGATAGAAAATGTTGATGCACTAATTTGATTAGGGAAATGTACATAGGGGGAATGCAAGTCCAGCTGGGTATTTATTTTTGTATACATGCTAGTAAGTATAACTTTACCACCGGCTGCATTGTCTGCTCAGCTTTATATTTCACTGCTTTGTGTTTTAATGTGTCCGACAATCTTTGCATGTTTAATAAAAACACTCTCTCGAACGTGCATGTGAGAGATACTAAGTGTGTGTGTGTGTGTGTGTGTGTGTGTGTGTGTGTGTGTGTTTGGGAAGGTTATAAAGAGAGACTCACAGACAGAGGGAAGAGACTCAGCATGAGAGCTAACCCGTTTTCCTCTGTGCTCTGATTCCTGTAGGAGTGCACCCATGGAGCTGCTGCTGCTGTGCCTGGCTCTGTTCTCCATGCCGGCCTACGCCATGCTGTGCCCTAAACGCTGCACCTGCCAGAACCTGCTGCCCTCGTACACCGTGCTATGTGCCAAAACCGGCCTGCTCTTCGTGCCACCGAATATCGACCGGCAGACCGTCGAGCTGCGACTGATGGACAACTTCATCACCACCCTGCGCCACCAAGACTTCGCTAACATGAGCAGCCTCATACACCTCACGCTCTCCCGCAACACCATCAGCCAGATCCGACCGTACGCCTTCACCGACCTGCAGGATCTGCACGCGCTGCATCTGGACGCCAACCGACTCACGGTGCTGGATGACACACACCTGCAGGGGCTGGTCAATCTACGCCATCTTATCCTCGCCAGCAACCAGCTTCACAGCATCTCCGAAGGAGCCTTCCAAGACTTCCTAGAAACTCTCGAGGACCTCGACCTTTCTTACAACAACCTGGTGGACTTACCGTGGGACACTATTGCCATGCTAGCCAGCGTCAACACCATCAGTTTGGACCACAATCTCATTGAGTTTGTTCCTGAAGGGATATTTTCCAATCTTCATAAACTGGCCCGACTTGATATGACGTCCAACAAGTTGAAGAAGATCCCCCCAGATCCTCTATTCCTACGAATCCCCGTCTACGCCAAAATGAAAGGCTCGCCGCTGACCGCATTGGTGCTCAGTTTCGGTGGGAACCCGTTGCATTGCAATTGCGAGCTGGTTTGGTTGCGCCGCCTGTTACGGGAGGACGATCTGGAGACGTGCGCGTCCCCTCGGGACTTGGCTGGCAAGTACTTCTGGACGATTCGCGAGGAAGAGTTCGTCTGCGAGCCGCCTATGATCACCCGGCACACTTCCAAGATGTTCGTCATGGAGGGTCAAGAGGTTAGTTTGCGATGCCGCTCCGTGGGAGACCCCGAGCCGACCGTCCACTGGGTCAGTCCGGATGGGAAGCTAATCGGAAACACCTCGCGCACCGTATGCTACGAGAACGGCTCTTTGGATATCTTAACAGCCACGGTGAAGGACTCTGGCGTGTTCACCTGTATCGCCTCGAATGCGGCCGGCGAGGCCACGGCTCCTGTGGAATTAGTCGTAAACCCTTCACCGCATTACGACCCCAAACTGGAGCCAGAGCCTGGACCCTCGGACATGCCGACTTCTATAAAGTCCAACAGCAGTGGTAGCGGCGGCCAGGCTCGAGCTGATCAGCGGGTCATCGTCTCGGAAATAACCTCAAGCTCTGCGATGATCCGCTGGCCTCCGCAGAGCCAAATCCCCGGAGTTCGCATGTACCAGATCCAGTACAACAGCTCCACCGACGACATCCTCATATACAGGTGAGTTTTATCACAGAATCCTGAGATAAATCCAGGTTTATTTGTATTTTGCTTTCACAACACAAACTGTTTCAAAGCAGCTTTACAGAAAATGCATGTTTCGAGGTTACTGTATGTTATGGCAACTCTTTAAAATAGTGACCACATATTCACTATTAACTAATTTGCTGCTTATTAATAGTTAGTAAAGCAGCTGTTAAGTTTAGGTATGGGGTAGGATTGAGGGATCTAAAATATGGTCATGCTAATAAGGCATTAATATGTGGTTTATAAATACTAATAAACAGCCAATATGCTAGTAATATGCAAGAATAATAAACAACCAGTTAATAGGAAAATAGGTCCTTAAAATAAAGTGTTACCTTTGTTATCTGTCAGATGTGAGTGTAGAAAAGTAATTTCTACATGGAAGTAATATACAGTGGTTATTAACCCTCATGTATTCTGTTAAGCAGACACAAGGAACACATTAGAATCCTAATGATGACAATATAAGGATAATATGTGATAGTTTTGTATATCAATTTAAAATTGGCATCGTCTGAAGTCTTTGCAGTTGTTGGCATTGTCTGAAATGATTGCAATTATTGCATAGCTTTCTGTTTATCTGTCATCTATGGTTTGCACCAGAGTTATTTTAGTATAACTAAGATACTATTATAGTCTTTATTAATAGTTTTAATTTGCTTTGTTTTTAATATTTTCCATATTAAAGTTTTAGCTGTTTTTATTATTTATTATATGTCTATATTGTTTTTTTAAGTTATAGTTATTTTAGTACATGAAGTTAAACTAAATTAAATGCAGTGGTATCTCAGTTTATTTATTCATTTATGTATTTATTTAATGGTTTTATCTTTAGTTAACTATAAGAACCCTGGTTTGCACTGATGTAATTCTTGATTAGACTGTAGACAGTAATCACATTTCTTATTGATACTAGAAATATATAAGGACATGAACGGCATGTCAGAGAGCATCAATGCTAAATTGATTTTATTTGAATCAATGAAGCTGTCTACACTGGAGGTTTACAGATGCTCCACTGGTCTTTTTTGATGATAAAATACCTTTCTTTGAAATATATTTTACCATTTTAATGTGTTTTCAGAAGTAGCTCATGGTTTTCTGCTCTCTGATCTACTAATTCAAATCAACTTTTGCTTTTAATTTATTCCCAGTTGCAGTTTTATCATAATAATAATAACAATAATTATATAACTAAAATCTAAAAATAGTTATTCATGCATTGTACTGTTTCTGAAGTCAAGCATCGAGCTCACAGCTGATTCTGTGTTAGAAAATGTCTGGTTGATGAGAAAAAACATACGAAAACATTGCAATGTGACATGAAGATTACATTAGTTCAATTATGCCATCTAGTAGTTGCCTATAAGGATATTTAGTAACAAAATACAGGCTGCTTGAGTGTCAAAATGACCATGAAGTTTGTCTATGCAAAATCACACATGCAAGATCTGCTGAGTTCAATTTTTTGAACGCTTTGTAATGCAATGTCTTCTTCCCTGATGCTTTATTTGAGAGAGCACTGCGGATAGTCTATCCCCTCAAATGGGTTTTGAATCTGGGTAATTCTGCATTAGATAAACAAATTGATTCTGTCTTTGTTCAAAGGCAAAGGCTGGTATCTGAGACTGGGGGTGTTAATGGCTTATGGCGGATCCTATTCAGATAGGGGAAGAAACATTGCAATTCCTCCGATGAATACAAATGGACCTCGATGATTGCCAGCCAACAAAGACACAATCATGAATGCACTATATGAAAAAAAAAAATCTTTGCTAATGAAAGGATCCTTCCCAAAAGGACCAGCTGTTTTAGGATATATTATCAGAAAAGCTCTTGGCGTATTTTCATTAGCGCACAGACAGATTGGCTTCCATGGTAATAGTTTCAGCCTGATGCAATTCAAACTGAATTTCACAAAGCAGAACCCACGAGCCGACACATTGACACCCTTCAATAAATCACAGAGCTCGATGTGCAATGAGGAAGACAATAATAACAGAATAACAATAGAAGCTGCGCGTCGAGTGCTTGCCCTCGTTTCAGATGCTCCTGACAGATTACAATGAAGGCGTATTTGCATTGATGTTGAAACACTTCTCGAATTCAAAACCCAATCTTTTGCGTTGTAAAATATAGAGAGGACAAGCAAATCTTTGTGTGGATGCCCTATATTTTTGGGTTGCGTATCGTCGTCGACGCCCCTTTCGCAGAAACGACTATATTAATGTTCCTTTTTAGCATTCAGACGTGGCCCCACCGCCCATGATTTCTCATTGAAGGCATCTGTAAGGATGTAATTAACTCTGCAATAATCCCTCTGGATAGATTAAGAGAGAAGAAAGATACATACAGAAAGCAATTTGCTATTAATTATGGAAAAGGCAAGGGGAGTTCTCAGGTTTATAGAGCTGCAGAGTAATCTAAAAGTCTTTCAGAATCAATTAAGAAAGCATGCACCAGACTCCCGCTTGACAGCGGCCCGGGTTGGAGTACAGATGACTTGGAGATGGTGGCTGAGAAACTGAGACCGGGGTGAGAATATAGTGTAAACTTTAAGTCGAAAAGACAGGTTGAATTTGAAGTGAAAGAGCGCTGGAGGCACAGTGTGCATGGTGTCAAATGAAGACCTGAATGAAGTGCAAGGTGTGGTGTTAGATGGAGTACATTTATAGCAGCATGGATTCTCTTGGCAGACACTCTCTTAAAGGGATAGTTCGCCCAAAAATGTAAATGTTAATTTTCTCACCCTCAGGCCATGCACAATGTAGGTGAATTCCTTTCTTCAGTAGAACAGTAAAGAAGATGTTTAGCTGAAACCGTGCTCCTTGATGATTCATAAAATGGAAGTCAATGGCTACCGGCACTTTGAGAGTCAAAAAAGCTAATATAGGCAACACAGAATTAATCCCTGTGGCTCCTGGTTATATATTAAGGTCTTGTGAAGTGAAACGATTGACATGTGCAAGCAAATTATTATTTAGAGTACAATATTGTTACCAGAATGGACTGCCATCCATAGTATAGTTGCATATTTTTAATTAGCTGAACTTAAAGGAATAGTTCTCTCAAAAATGAAAATGATATCATAATTTACTCACCCTCAAGTTTTTCAAAACATGTGTGAGTTTGTTTCTTCTGCTGAACATGAAATAATATATTTTGAGGAATGTTGGTAACAGTTGCTGGTGGCCATTAACTTCCAAAGTATGCCCCCCCACCCCAACTAAAATTATGGAAGTCAGTGGCTACCGGCAACTCTTTATTTCCCAACATTCTTCAAAATATCTTCTTTTATGTTCAACAGATGAAACAAACTCAAGCAGGTTTGTAGCAAGTGAGGGGTGAGTCCCCATTTTTGGGTGAACTGTCACTTTAAGAGTGCTTTTGGACCCACTAAATCAGGCATTTCAGTACATGTTTACTTGTGATTTCATAATTATATTGTCTTTGAAATATGGTTAAAGTTACTGCTGAATAAAGTGAAAGGCATTTATGGTAAACTAAAATATCCTTTAATGTAGTTTTTATTGAAACTTTTGTTATGTATTCAAAAGAATGGAACTGTAACATATTACAAAATATATTAAAATCTAAATTAATATCAAATCAAAATAAAATATTTGTATTATTATTATTTTGATTATAAATAGGCTTTTTAATTATTCATTAATTACAAAATGATTATAAGTTAATTTGATATTATTAAAAAGTGCAACTATTATCTGCAATTATAATTGCAGGAATCATTCTGCCAAAATGTAAAATTCTGTAATGATTTACCCTTATGTTTTTACAAAGTCTTTCCTCTGCTGTAGACAAATATATGTTTTGAAGAACAAACAGTTTATCGTCTACATTGACTTTTATAGCATTTAAGTTAATGAGGACCAACAACTACTTGATTTTCCATATTCTTCCAAATATATATGTTTATGTTCAACAGAAGAAAGAAACTCATACAGGATTAGAACACCATGAGGTTGAGGAAATGATTACGGTATATTCATTATTGGGAGAAAGATAATATGTATATATATATGTATGCATACAGTTTTTTACAGAAGAAGGTTTAAATGGGTTTGAATCACCGTCATTTTTTTGGTGACTTGTTTCTTTAAGAGAGCTCTTGGTCCCGAGGGTTTCTGTTTCTGAGAATGTCACTGTCATTATCTTACCTCATCTTTTCCTCATTATCATCTCTCTCTCTCTCTCTCTCTCTCTCTCTCTCTCTCTCTCTCTCTCTCTCTCTCTCTCTCTCTCTCTCTCTCTCTCTCTCTCTGTCTCTCTCTCTCTCTCTCTCTCTCTCTCTCTCTCTCTCTCTCTCTCTCTCTCTCTCTCTCTCTCTCTCTCTCTCTCTCTCTCTCTCTCTCTCTCTCTCTCTCTCTCTCTCTCTCTCTCTCTCTCTCTCTCTCTCTCTCTGTCTCTCTCTCTCTCTCTCTCTCTCTCTCTCTCTCTCTCTATTTGCATGTTTTAGTCTCTCTCTCTTCCTTCAGAAGACAGTGAGATGGCAGGGTTTCTGTGCCAAGTGACACATCTTCAGAAGAGCTCGAAGCCCCTTCTGTATTTACAGTGACAGCTCAGAGACACGGGTTCAGCCAGCCTGACCCTCGGCAGCTTTAAACGACCAATGGCTGCCAGAAGTGAGGAATTTTCTCAATATAGATCCATCAAATGCTCTGTGAGAGGATCCAGAGGAGCAGACTGAGGGAGATTCCTGTATCTGCTCATTAACACATGACACTGCAGCAGCTAGAAAACCCGGCGCTTATTAAAACTCACTGACAGCGCTGTGAACAGCGTTTAACGCTGAGTCATAACACAATGTGTGTGGAAGAACATGCAAATAGAATTCAAAAATAATAAGACAGACATATACAGTAATGTATTTTACTTAAATTGTATTTTATTTTATTCTTTTTTTTAAATGTGAATTGATTATTTATATATATATATATAATCATAAGTATACAATGCTCTGTTCATGTATGTATATATGCATATAATGTAATAAAATAAATTGATTTTAAAAATTTGATTTTTTATTTTTTGCATTTTAGAATAATTTAAATGTCCTTAGTAAGCTGTTACTATAATATTTATATTGAATTTAAGAATTTAAATGCTGATTGTTTTTGTTTTAATAATTTTGTATATGTTTATATTAAATAAATGTATTTTAAATCATGTATTGTTATTATTCTAAATAATTTAATTTATTGAATGTATTATTTAGATATTTTACATTCATTTAAATGTCTTTATAATCTGATGTAATAATATTGAGATTTGACATGCTCTGGTTCTTGATTATAACACTCAAACATGATCATACACAGTATTTGCTAGCACTGGCATGCATTATGATCACTGATAAATGACAATGTAAAGTAATTTGATATATGGCTGTTTGTCAATAACAATCAAAAAGAGCAGCGTGCTTCCCTCAGTGTCTGAGCAGTTAGCAGTATACACACACACACACACACACACAGCATTAACCTCACAGTCAACCCGCGCTCGCCGCAGGAGCTCGGCCAATTACCCACGGGGTCAAATGCAAAAATATGCGGTTATGCTCACGGGCACAAGCATGCAAACACGCCGCGTCACCCAGGGCAAGCCGCGCGGCATGACTCAGGTCTTCATCTGCTCACCTCAGTGCAGCGCTCAATAATGCATCGCATCAGCAGACCTGCAGAAAACATGATACTCCTGCTCACGGCTTTAGAGAGGATCTGCCAAGAATAATATGTCAGCCTTCACAGATAATGCATTACAAACAGATTCATAAAGGCATGGCATCTCATAAATAACAAAGTTAAAAGCATCATAATATTTGCTGGTTCCTTGTTTCATCTGCATGTATTTTAATGCATTATAAGACATAACCAAAGGAGTAATTCATCTCTGCAAAGATGCTGTTTTAATAAAAGATAGCTGTCTATGCAGTAGAAATGCATTTTTTGTTTTATTATTGGTGGTACATAGAGAAAACAAAGAAAAAATCATAAGTTGGAAAGCTTGCACCCATAATGCACTGGGCTTGAACAGACTACCTGTAAGCAGTAATTTAGTGCAATTTAGCACCTTTTGAAAGGGTGCCGTCCCAGTGAAAGCTTTTGTACCTTTATTTTCCAGAGAATGCACTTATATCACCAACACTGTAACAATACAAAGAGATCATTTAGTTGAAAATCTGCAAACATACCCTTGTATCCATTAAGAATACTTTATAATGCATTATACTGTATATACAGTGTTCAAATAAAATATTTTAATCTTTGAAGAAGTTACACAGTTTTGTATGGTGCTTGCTTTGGGAAAGAAAAAATTAAACGGCTATATTTCAATAAAATCCGACCATCTTAAAATATTTAAAACAGGTGCATTATTTAAAAAGAGAAAAACAATCTTCCTGTAGTGTGGTCACTTGGGTTGTGTTTCCATTCAGTCGCTCAGTGACCCGTGCATTCACTTTCCCGTATCTGTGCGGGTATGTTTTTAACATCAAGTGTCATGTTTTATTCATATGCAGTATAATACAGTAGGCCTGTATTTATAGTACACTATATAAAGTAAGTTAAAACAAAAAGCCATGCATGAATGTGAGTTTTAAACTGATGGAAAATAGTTTTCTTTAGTATGGGGTTTGTACGTCTCTCTTTGACGTGAATCATGAAATATCAGCAAAGGTAATAATCATTTTTACTCACTATACAGCTAATTTACATTGCATATGCTGCTTAGTGAGGGTTAACTGTGGCAGCTACAATAAAATTCATTAATATCTTATTTTTTGCTTATGTCCCAATGTTCAACCTTCTGCGAACTCGCTGACCCCTGATGAAGACAGACGAAGTCTCCCAAAACTGTAGCCCTTTCTTACTGTGTCCTGTAGAGAGAAAGGTCACGAGTACACCCAGAAGAGAGCGGCGTCCCGGGGCACACAATCTCTCTGCTGCAGATGGCACAGGGCACATGTTATGCTTAAATCTGCTCTGACACGCGTCTCCCGCTGGACAGCATGAGCAATAGTGTAAACTCTGTGTTCATGACAACCATCTGCCCTGAAATGAGTTTTGTGGAGTTTAAACTAAAGCTTGCAGAGCATGTGTTCACTTTAATTTTGTTTATAGACAATATAAAGCATATACACTCTAAGCCAAAAGCTGGAGTTTTCAACTCCAATTATACTGTAAAAAAATGATACTTTGAAATATTATTTCAATTTAAATAATTGTGTTCAATGTTATAAGTCTATTATGCTCAACACAGCTTCATTTATGTATTGAAAAATACAGTAAAATAAGTCATTGTAAATAATATTGTGAAATAACTTTTTCTACTTGACTATATTTTAAAATGTTATTTATATTGTATGCTCACCAAGGCTTAAGTTATTTGATAAAAATGCATAAAAACAGAAATGTTATGAAATATTATTACAATTTAAAACAGCTGTTTTCTATGTGAATATCTGTTCAAATGTAATTTATTTCTGTGATCAAAACTGTATTTTCAGCATCATTACTCCAGTCTTCAGTGTCACATGATCTTCAGAAATCATAATAATATGCTGATTTGCTGCTCAAGGAAGATGTTGAAAATATTTGTGTTACTTTATACTTTGTGGAAAGCATGATACTTATTGTTCAGGATTCTTTGATGAATATAGTTCACTGACCAGCATTTATTTGAAACAGAAATATTTTGTAACATTATAAATGACTTTACTCTCACTTTTGATCCATTTATCGTGTACTTTCTGAATTAATGTGTTAATGTCCTTCAAAAACTCTTACCCCAAACTTATTTACAACTGTAGTGTATCACAGTCTCCAGAACAATATTGGGCAGCACAGCTGGTGATAATAATCAGAAATGATTCTTGAGCAGTAAATCAGCATATTAGAATGATTTCTGAAGATCACGTGACACCGAAGACTAGAGTAATGATGCTAAATTACATTTATTAATTAGCCTACATTTTACAATATGTTCACATAGAAAACTGTTATTTTCAAGTGAAATCATTCTTCACAATATTGCTGGCTTTACCATATTTTCAATCAAATAAATGCAGCCTTGTTAAGCATAAGAGTCTTCTTTTAAAAAACCTCAAGGCCTGAATCTCTCTCTCTCTCTCTCTATCTCTCTCTCTCTCTCTCTCTCTCTCTCTCTCTCCTCCCTCTCTCTCCTCTCTCTCTCTCTCTCCTCCCTCCCTCCTCTCTCTCCATCTCTCTCTCTCTCCCTCCCTCCCTCCCTCTCTCTCTCTCTCTCTCTCTCTCCATCTCTCTCTCTCTCTCTCTCCATCTCTCTCTCTCTCTCTCTCTCTCTCTCTCCTCTCTCTCTCTCTCTCTCCTCTCTCTCCTCTCTCTCTCTCTCCTCTCTCTCTCTCTCTCTCTCTCTCTCTCTCTCTCTCTCTCTCTCTCTCTCTCCTCTCTCTCTCTCTCTCTCTCTCTCTCTCTCCTCTCTCTCTCTCTCTCTCTCTCTCAGAATGATTCCTGCCTCCCATAAGCTGTTCGTACTGAGTGATCTGGCCTCGTCTCGAGACTATGATCTCTGCGTCCTGGCCGTCTACGACGATGGCATCACGGCTCTGACCGCGACGCGGCTGGTGGGCTGCGTCTCCTTCTCCACGGAGCGCGAGTTTCGCCACTGCCGCTCCATCCACGACCAGTTCCTCGGCGGCACCATGATCATCGTCATCGGTGGGATCATCGTGGCGTCGGTCCTCGTCTTCATCTTCATCCTGCTGATGAAGTACAAGCTTCACAGCCAGCACTACAAGCAGAAGGCGGCTCACGTCAGTAACGTTTGTTCTCAGACCAACGGTGGCCAGCAGGGGGCGGCATCGGGTCCTCCGCTGCGCTCGCCTTCATCTTCGGGATCCTCCAGCAAGCCTTCCGTCCCGCTCGGGTTGGACAGACAAGAAGGGTCCCATGGCCTGGAGGGGGGTTACGGAGCGCTTAAAGGGACCACGGTGGTGGACTTCAACCCGGAATACGGGAAATTGTTCAAAGAGGACGACTCCATATCGCAATAACACAGGGTTCGATCCCGCCTCCCTTCCCATTCTCTCCACACCTCAACCCATTCTGTTTCTTTTCTGTTTCCGGCGTCCTGCGGCCTTACCGAGGGTTTTCTCCTGTCCCAGGTGAGGATGCTTTTAATCTGTTAAAGGGTTAATTCACACAAAAATGAAAATTCTGTCATTAATTACTCACACTTATGTCATTCCAAACTCATAAGACCTTCACTCTCAAACCCTGCATAGACAGCAACACAACTGAAATGCTCCCAGGTCCAGAAACATAGCAAGGACATCGATGAAATAGTCCCTCAGTGGCTCAACTTCAATTTTACGAAACTACGAATGGACTATTTCATCGATGTCCTTGCTATGTTTCTGGACCTGGGAACATTTCAGTTGTGTTGCTGTCTATGCAGGGTTTGAGAGTGAAGGTCTTATGGGTTTGGAATGACATGAGTGTGAGTAATTAATAATGGAATTCAAATGTTTGGGGTGAACTATCCCTTTAAGGTTTGTTGCTAGGCAGCGGGTTGCCAGTGTGATAGAATCTCCCCACGCTAGTTCTGCTGATGCAGAGATGTTCCAGTTCTGTTAATTAGACATCCTTTAATGGATCAATTACAGGCATAGCGGCTCTGCTGTCTGTCTGTGTCAAGGTAACGGGCCTAAAAGATTTCCACAACGGTAGACGCACTTGAGATCGCTATTTAAATTGATAGCCTGACAGTTGTTTCATTAATAGGATGCATTTAAATTACAAAAGCGTAAAATTGAAACTCTATGATTTCTGTGTGATCCTCAGTCATTTAGTGTGCAATGCGCAGTTCTTCCAAGTCGGCAAATGTATGATGACTAGAGTAAGTTGTGTATATAGCATTCCAGCATTAAAGTCACCCAAAAATGAAACTTTGGTTATTATGAATCCAGGAGAGATTTAAAGGGACAGTAAATGACAATTGGAATAAAGATTTTACATCCTCTTACAACATCATGAGATATATTTAAACGATAAACGTTAAATGAAGTTCTCCATTATGTCAGTATCTACTTATTTTCAAATGTTTCCTGTATCTAAGCTGAATTAAGTTCATGTTACATTGTCATGACTGGGAAATGCAGTAGGTAGAAGTCAGATAAAAATAGAGACATGGGTTGTGGTTTTACATCCTTCTAGCAGAAACAGTAGTAAAGCAATCTTCAGATATCATCTTGCAAATACCAACTACTGAAAAACAAGATGACAAAAAAGATATATTTTTGCTGTGTTACACAATGTTATAATAGAATCTTTTGTAACATTATATACATTATAACATTGTGTAACGCCTTTACTGTTACTTTTGATCTATTTAATGTGTCATTGCTGAAAGAGAATATTAATTTCTTTGAAAAAAAAATCTACCTCAAATTTATAAATAGTATTGTATCACGGTTTCCACAAAAATATCCAACAACACAACTGTTTTCAACACTCAATAATCAGAAATGTTTCTTGAGCAGCAAATCTGCACATTATTATGATTTCTGAAGATCATGTGACACTGAAAACTAGAGTAATGATGCTGAAAATACAGCTTTGATCGCAGAAATACATTTTGTTTTAATATATATTATATTTAAATGGTATTAATATTTCACAAAAGTAACTGTTTTATCATATTTTTTACACTTCCAATCTGTCAAATTGTTCCAAAAACAACAAATTCACTCAGAAACACGCACCTTGTTTCTAAGAGATGTTTGAAAAATAAAACAATGTGCTCTAAAATCAAACATGTTTGATCTCCTCGTACATGATGGGATCAGTCTGTCTGTACCCGTCAAAAACAAGGGGTTTTCAGTGAAATCTGTGTCCTCTGATTGCCCAAAATCTGCAGACTGACTCTGACGTTTGCCAACTACCACTGATCCACCCAGACTGTGACTGTACTAAGTAGTTTATTCCATACTTTAGTGTTCTTTGTCAGCTTGTCGACAAGAAAAAGAATCAGAATGATCCCTATGAATTTTCATGTTGGTTAGTGCTGTTTATGTCACTCATAAACTACACAACGTTCAGAGTCGTCACCGGTTTGCTGTTCTTTTCATGCTAAACAACTGTCTGTCATCATCAATGTCAGTTCCAGTCAAACAGCATGTCACACTACACCATCTAGATGTTTAATCAAAGTCCAGTCACATTTATATTCAGGGGTGTGCGATATTTATCATCTACGATGATATCATAATTGTTGTTTTAACAATGAGCGAGCTGATATTATCGAGTATGTCACTCACTTGAGGCAAAAAACACATAGAAACACATCTGGAGAGACCAAAATAAGTCAGAATGTGTCTATAATTCATCATGAAAGCAAAAATTATCACTGTATGGGTTTGTGTTTTTGTATTTATAAGATATGATACAGTCTAGTTAAGTAATATCACACAAGCAAACAAAGCCAGAGGCAAACATTTGTGCATTTCAGCACTGAGGTGTTTCATTTCTGAATAAATCTGAATTTGAATGAATCATTTGAGCCAATGATTCAATGATAACCATTCATAAAGTCAGTCACTTGCATTGCCAAGGACTGGTGGTTTTAGTGTCATATGTATTTATCCATGAGATGTTATCAACAAAAATCCCCCAAAAACATTGAGACAGCATTTGTTGCCAATATCACATACCCCTAGTGCTTAAAATAATACAGATTGTGTCACTGCAGCTTCAAAGAGACACACAGGAAAATAACAGAATCAGTTATGGAAACTCAACTATGAAGACAGTTCAGATTCTGCTGTAAAAGATAAGTGTTGAATAATTACTGATCAATAACAATGTGAAGCTGCATCTCTCAGATCGAGTCTTTGGTCATTTAAACGTAGTGATCTTTACTCATGTAAACAAGCACAAATTTGCCTCAGATCTTGGGCTTTTGTTTGTGATCTCCATTAACTGCCAGCAAGCACAAAATCAAACCAAAAGCCATTCATTATTTTAAAGTTACAGCTGATAACCTATAAATTCTGGATATTAAATTCCACACTTTTATGGGAATATTAAGAAAAAAATGTGAATTCAAGTGAATTTAGACATCACAGCTTTATAAATTGCTGGAGGAAAAAATGAAATGTACATATATGTATTTGGTAAAAGCCTTTATCCAGCTGACTTACATTTACTTATATTGCGTTCCATTTTTAATTTGACCAATTAATGTATTCCCCAGGAATCAAACCCAGAACTACTTTAATGTTTGAGCTACAGTAAATGAATTTGTATTTGAAGACTTGCTAAAGGTTACATTTAACAGTGCATGGTGGAAACCAAAGTGTAACGATTTGGAAAATGTGCATGCATATTTAAAAAACTTTTATCAACTGATACTGATAAATTAAACGCCTCTAATACTGGCCGATGTGCTGATAAATCATGCATCCCTATGTTGGTTAGCCAGAACAACTATTTTGTCAAGCTATAAACATCAGCACACCAGCACCCAAAACACAATATTTCCCAGCTCCTTTCAGCAAAAAAAGCAAGATTTTCAGTCAAACTTCCTTCTTCTAAACCATCCAGCAGCACACCGTCAGCGCTAGAGGCGTTGGTTTGTATTCCAGTCAAAGCCGAACACCCTTGGAGGCATAATCTAGATTGGCCAGGTACCTCGCGTTTAGAGCAGTGTGGATAATATCCGGCGGTGGACCACCTCGGCTCTCAGATCCATTTAACATAACCAGGGGAGAGCCATCTCAGTCGATTGGTCACGGAGGCCTTCTATTGAGGAGCCTCAGAGGAGCCCTGAATGGGCCGGGATGAAAGCGCTGGTTGAAGCTGTTCTCTGTTCGGTGAGATACAGCGCCTCCAGTGGTCATAAATCAGACGCTGAACGACTGAATGAAGGGCAGAGGTGTCTGTCAGGGTCACTGTCAGGAACCACTTCTGTAGACACCATGTTCTGCCTGTTCAGTTAGGTGAACAAAGAGTTAGCGTCTGATCAAGATGAAGACTTAGAGTTAAATCACCTTCTCAGACCTGGAAAAACGTCCATCTTTTATCCCAGAGCTCGATTTGGTTTTGAAGTGCCCCAAAGCTCCTGTCAGCACCTCTGGATCATACAAGGTGGAGGTGTTTGATCTTTCACTTCATTGGCCTGTGGATAGAGTTTGAATATTTTTGGGGGCTATTATTTATTATTTATTTGGCAATGTATTTATGATTTGGCTATTGATTGATTGATTGATTAATCATTTTACACTTAAAATAATGAGTACATTTTAAGCAGTGAAATCATTTAGATGTGCCTGCATTTGGTTGAACTGTCAGGAATTGTATTCGTTGTGTCCAACTTACCTAACTATGTTTTTGTTTAAGATGAATACAATTTAAATAAATATTAATTGTGATTTTTGAAACTGATCAGTATAATTTCTCCACTCTCAAATATTGTAATTTAAATTTAAGAACAATATTAAATATATAGAAATATTTAATACAAAATATATATTTTATTTAAAAATAGTTTTATTAAAAAACAAATTATCTACTTTTTAGTCTAATACTAATCTGTTCTTGTGAAGGGGAAAAAAACTTTAGCTGTTGTAGTTTATTTTAAGTATGTCCTACTCAAAAAATAAATAAATCATAGGTTATTAAGAAAGCATAGTTATTTTGTTATTGTGATATTTGCAAACCCACTGAATTATGTATGTACCAGCCAATTATTTCAGAAGTAAATAACCAAAATCACTGCTTAGATGTTAATATATTTATTATTGATATACATGTTTAAATCATGGAATATGATTATCTTCATAATCATGAAGATATCTTCTATATCTTCTCCTAACATGTCCTGTCTTATGTAAAAACACAAAAATGAAACCTAAATAAATACAAATAAAATGAATTGATTTATTTCATTCATTATCTTATTCACTTTTTTATTTTAAAACAACCGGGCATGTTTCATCCAGTATGCAAAACTTGTTTCTGCTTTATTTAGCTAATGTTGGTGGCTCCAGGTTGGAGAACATCATTTATGAATCATAACCCACCAAACTGTCTATATATTGAGTTTATATGCGTTGCCTTCCCCGGTTAATCTCCAGCTGAAGTGAACCGCAGGTTTGCGGATGCTGAATTCAAACCCTGCTTGTAGCTCAACCGAGTGCCGATTCATGATCTAAAGTTTTAATGCACTACAATGGGATCAGTTATATAAAATTAGTGCACAATTAGAGCTCTTTCTTCTATTATCTCCAGATGGATTTATATTTCCTTCAGCTCAGTGTGAAATGGGAGAGATTAGGACGGGGAATAGAGACACGAGGCCTGGCAAAGAGCTGCAGAGATAGCGAAAGGCACTTTGATGGAAGAAAAGAGGGCAGATATGAGTATTGTGATGGGGTTTAGAGATCGAGATAAAAGGGTAAAGGCCTAGTGTCTCACATATTGAAACAAATGGGCTAATCTGAGGGGTGGGATGTTGTGGAATACCAGCACAGCCACAGTAGAAGGTAATAACTGTTTGTTGTGTGCCATAAAAATGGGCCGCAACCTCTCTTCGACAGCGTTTGTAACCAGAATCCCTCCCGACTGCAGCAGGACACACTGCGCTAAAAATAGCCATCTGAAGAAACCCTAGCATTAGCGGCTCTCTGCAGATAACTAGCCGCTAAAACACATCAGGCCTTGTCCTTACTGCTGCTGAAGGCTTTGTTGTTCGCCATTAAATCTGGGAGGAAAGTCTCCGTGAACTGATGGTGGTTGGAGTTAATGAAGTCGTTAAATGTCTAATTAGCACACGCTATGTAGAGTCACCCGCGCTGTCTGTTTATGCAAACTCAGCTGATGTTGTTTGTGTATCCTCAGCTGCTGTTTGCTCTGATACGGATGTGATAATGTGTGTTGAGATGGCACTGGTTACCTGTATGCATGCTGGACAAAGCTGAGCTACAACTGCATATGAAGTTGCATCATTTATTTTACATGATGCATTTATTTACATTAGTTTACCTGTACGTTTATGCATTCGACAGATGTTTCATATTTATTTATTCTTATTTAAACTGACTTGCATTGCATTTGACCAAGCTATGCATTTGATCAGTTCATGCATTCAATGGTAATCAAACTCGTCATTATTTTAAAATCTGGGTTTGTGACGTTAGAGTTCAGTCAAACACACTCAGTGCTTCTCCAAGGCCCAGATCTCAGGAGAGACAGATCACTGTTTGTTCATCTTAAGTGCATCTTCTGTGACCACATGTGATCAGACTTCAGCAGGAGACACTTACAGTGTCAGTGTCCCTGGGAATCGATCCCATGACCTTAGTGTTGCTTGCATCATGTTATGCTTGTTAGCTTGTTTTGTTTTCACATGAAAAATGCATGAATTTTGCATTTGAGTTTGTCTATAATTTTGAATAATTGTTAACGTTACTATAAAGGGCCTTGACTACTATGTACTTACATTTAAATGTATAATTTGATGCACTTATTATGAACATACATGTTTTTACATTGTTCTTATATTTTAAAAACACAAATACTTAATTCTGTAATGATAATTACCCTGTAGACCCACCCACACCACCAAACCTGTCCCTAACCCGTATCTCAGCTCAACAGCAGCAGAAGGGTTTTGCAATACAAATGAATACTAATGCAATACTTATTGTTTGATGAAAGTAGTTAAGGCCACCTAATGTAAAGTAGGACCAAAACATGCAATAACTTATTTTACTGTTTTAATAAAATTGAATTTAATTTGAAATCTTTTTGAATTACGTTTCATTACATTTTTGGATCAAACTGTTCTTTGTATAAGCTTAAATCTCTTGAATTTAGCAGAATGGATGATGGACAGGTCATTTATAGCTGCATTAGAGCAGATTACCGAGACGGATGTGTGTAAAGACGTGTAAAGGTCACTTTATCAGAGGTGGAACATCTTCTGCAGTAGCTCACTGTCTCTTTTTGCATTTGATGATTAAAAGTGTTCGCCGCTGAATCTGATCTCATGCCTCTGTTGTTTTTCAAGGCAAACTCACAATGCGGAAGCCAAACGCAGAACGCCAGATTTAATGGGATTGGATCCAATCTATTACTAGGACAAGCCGCGGTCGGAAGGCAAACACAACAAGCTGTCCGTGTTCAAGTCTTTATGCAGACCCTGGACATCATGTGCCTCTTCGGTGCATACGAGCAATGTTTTCTATGTTCAAGCAGAGGTCATTTCCCTGAGAGAGGAGGATCATCAAACATTCAATGGGAAGAGAGACGGAAACGCTCTCTGGATGTGTTTAGTTTTTTGTGGGACATACTATGATAAAATATCAGTGTTAAACAGATGAAGCAGTGCCAAAGGACTAAACCCTGTGGATTTAACGCTCTCCCGAAGGCCTGTGAGGATACTGTTCGATCAAACATTGACGAGTCGGTATCGAGTTAACATTTGTGGACCTTCTGGAGCACTTCATTATGGATTCCTCTGTATGGTCTCAGCTAATGACTCTCTCTCGCTCTCTCTTTATTGGGATCGATCTTCAGCTGATTAACAAACATGGCGAGTGTGTTCTTGGGATCTGGAGATTAGGTCAAACAGGAGAGAGCATTGATTATCACAACTTTCTCCAACAAGGATTGAGGATAAGACGCTCTTGAGAACTCTGTATCTGACAGAAGACTGTGTGAAAGCAGCGAAATACTCTTTGACAGCCGGCCCGCTGAAATAAATACTGTTCTTTCCCCTCGATTGACTGTGGACGTATTTGTATGTGAAGTACACCTTCAGCCATCTCTGGTTTTAATCATTTGATTTCAAGGTGAAAATAATAATAATAAAAAACATATGGGATGGAATTCGATGCTTTCATAGGTACTCTATGTGGATTTATAAAGAAATAAAGTATTTTTCTTCAAGATTTGTGGAAATGATTTTTATAAACCCAGAACTGTCATTTATTTTATGCTATTTCTGACCGACTCTAACGTCCCTTTTCATAATGACATATATTGAAAGGTTTCTCCAGCAGGTCTGTAATGTAATGCACACTCAGAATCATTTAGTCCTGCGCATTACTCATAATCTCAATATTCCAGAGAGAATGTTTATCTTGTGTCAAATGATGATTATGTATAGCCTGAGGCGTTTATGCTAATCGAATGAAGTCGTAGTGGCTCGTGTCACCACATGATGTCAGTGCTCACGCAGGTCTGGACTGATGCGTTTTAAACTCTGACATTACAGCCAAGCACTCTTATAATCAGCAATAACCTAAAAAACTAAAATATTTATCAATTCCATAATATATTTATAACTGTTTTAATTAAATTTTATGGAACTGAATTCCATAAAACACTTGGATGTCCCATCATATATTATAATTTTATACATGTATTTGATTGTTTATGTATTTAATATCATTTATTTATGTATTTATTGTAGTTTTAAACTTTATTCAGTGCTTTTGAACTAAACACACACACATTAGGACACTTTCTTGAATTGATATTGGTTACATAACTAAAAAAAAAAAAAAAATAAATATTTTATTCACTCAGATCTTTTACATTTCACAATGAATTATTAAGAAACTGCACATAACACTAAATTAAACATGAATTTTTGAGTTTGTCCAATAATCTTTGTTTAAAAGTTTGTGGATTTATTTTTTATTACAGTGTAGGAGTTAAAATGTTTATGTATTATTGCATGTTAATTCATACAAATTCATAATTGTCACTCAGAAATTGCTAGTAAATTTAGCAAATGATTTCAAAGAAATGGCAAGTAACACATTAAGATAAAAGTGAAATTTAAGTAGAAAGAGTGAAACATCTGTAAAACATACGATAATGTTTGTTTGATATATATATATATATATCGCCACACGTTCATATTTCAATTCTGCTCTGGTTTCTGTGCCGATGTCAACCTCTGCTGACGCTAACATAGCATCAATAAACATCCGAGTGTTTGGGACTCCTTTAGACTAACACACAACACAGAGGCTAGAGATCAGCATAGCGGGATGCTTATTACCCACAATGCCTCCGTTTGTCGTTAAAGGGCAGTTTATCAGAGCGAGTGTGCGATGCAGATGCCAGAGGACATAAACAGGAGAATGATTTCTTCTGATAAACATGCAAATGATTCCTAACAGCTAGAGGACAGAGATAATATTCAAACACAGAGACAGATGCTCTGAGAGACGGGGGTGTGTAAACTTTGTGTCCTCTGTTGGCGAGTTCACATCAATCTAATGTACAGCACAATCACTGCTGCCGGAGCGCTCTAGAAAAGTGCATTTTATTTTGTGTTTTTATTATTTCAGACAAATGTCTTATCAAAAATGATATTATTTTAGAAATATAATACAAATTCATGAATTTTATGCAAGAGTCTTTTTAATAATTAAACCCTTGTACAAATGTATTTTAAATGCCTGACTGAAATATTCCTCCTCTTGTGCTGTCACTTCATTTAATTTAATTTAATTATATTTAATTTAATTTTAAATTGTTATTTTATTTTAGTTCATTTTATTTTATTGATTTTTATATAATAATTGTATTTTATTTTAATTTAACTTATTTTATTTTATTTTATTGATTTGTATATAATAATAGTATTTTATTTTAATTTAACTTATTTTATTTTATTTTATTTCAGGCAAAAGCCCTTTTAATAATGACGTTATTTTACAAATGTATTTTACATGTCTGATTGCAATATTCCTCCTCTTAAACTGTCATTTAATTTAATTTAATTATATTTAATTTAATTTAATGTTCCATTTTTATTTTAGTTCATTTTATTGCTTTTTTAAATTTGATAATTTTATTTTAATTTAATTTAATTCAATTTTTATTTTATTTCAGGCAAAAGCCCTTTTAATAATTACATTATTTCACAAATGTATTTTAAATGCCTAAATACATGCAGGAACTAATGAATAAATCCCTCTCACTCATGCTGCTCTTATGGAAAAGGTAATAAAAAAATAAAACATTCCTTTACAGGTAATTATGGTACGGGGGGGACTGGGAGAAGCAGAAACACTGGAGAAACATCGAAACAAACAACACTATTAGTGGTCGGTCATATTTCATATTGGCACACCAAGCACGAGCAGGCCCAAATATGTGGCTGTAATCTGGAAACCCTGTCCCTGGCCATATTGTATATGTTGGCAAGCCACAAAGTCTCCTCTAATAAGCCTCCGTGAGCTAAAACCCTGACTGTATACTGTTTAAATTCTCTTCATCGTCTGCCTCCCACACACAGCCGCGGTCTGATACTCTGAGAAGAGTCTAAACGAGCCTCTCTGAACAAATCAATGTTTCACAGAGACATGTCTTCATGACGACAGCGTGATGTTTCACACACATGCACGTCACGTCTCTAATAAAGGCGTGATTAGTGAAGCTTTGTCGAGCAGCTGGCGCAGTGTTTGCTCTTGCTGTTAATTAAACTTGCTGTAAGATATTCAGCTGAACATGCTTCATGTTGTCTTCTCAGTTTAACACGTGATTGATGGGATGCTGGGGATGGAATTTGAAGGTTGCATGGTTAAGATCAGTTGTTTTATTTGATTTTGTGCTGTGCATGTTAAAGCATCTCCAGATAGTTATGATCTTTATTCAGTTGTACTGTTACCTAGCTGTTTTTGATAAGCGACACGTTCAGCTGTTAGAAACGTCTCAGGTAACACATTTATTTATACATCATGAGAACATAGTTTTGAAATGTTTCTAAAACGCTGAAATGTCCAGTTCTCTTGTTATGATTAGAATATTATTTAAAGATGACGTTTCTTAAATGTTCTACTAACTTTGTTTTGTCCAAAATATCACTTTATTGGAATGTTTGTTTTCAATATTCTAAGAACGTTAAAAAGTCCAGGTTTATTGTCCTGATAAGAATGTTACAAGTCACAAAATGATATTCTATAAATTTGACTTTTCCCAAAATATAACAATTTATTTGTTATATTCTAAGAATGTTAAAATGTTTCAGTTTGCCTCATGCTTAGAACGTTACTTAAATGTTACAAAAATCTTTCTTAAAAGATAATAACATTCTTAATATTATACAAATAACATCATAATGACATTCCACGAAAGCTGATCTAAGACTGTTTTCTCTCGACAGTATAAGAATGTATCTCAAATATTACATTCCATAAACATTACTTTAAGAACGTTTTGTCCAAACATGTCTATAACATTAACTAAGACAGACCTGGTGAACTCTCAAAAGAGACTCATACTTATAATATTCAATGCTCACGCGCAGATCACAGGGAGACTCAATTCTCCATTCATTTCAGCAAAGCTAACAACACAAACAAACATGTGTCAAAACACTAAAATACCTCATATATCATATTCTTTATGAACTGAATGTGATGTTTTGGACACTTGCTTTACAATTAGATGAAAATGTATTATAGTTGAATTTCTATCAAACGCTATGTTTTCTTAGAAGTGCACTTAAAAGTGTTAAAGTGTATTCAAGTACATACGTGTCCTTATTTCATTAATATTATATTATCTGCAAGTACAGTTTTTAAAAATATACTTTTAGTATACTACAAGTGCACGTCATACAATTAGATGCACTTCTGTTTCACATGTAACTATTCTTCAATCAGCACTTTTCAGAATAGGGTTAAATACAATTTATCTTTGTCTAGCACCTTTTCATTTTTTTACTAATTTATATTACAAAGTACCATCATTTCACTGCCCATCTTTGTGGAACAGACTTGACATCAATAAATCTTAAAATACTGCCTATGTAGGGAGCTCGCTAGGTTTTAGAGCGCAGCCGGATCTCAGTCTCAGGTACAAATCCAGTAAAGTGGTCTTTTACAATCTTTATGTCAGTCGTGTGTGTGAGAGTGAGCTGTCTGGTTTTTGCAGATGTCATTCTCTGACTGGTTTTCCACGCAGTAATGATCATTGCGAGTCTCAGATGAAGTCCTCAGGGAAACATTATCATGATTGTCTCGTGCCTGGTGGCTATTGAGTGGAGTTTCCCCTTTCTGCCCGGGACTTTCCCTTCACTGTCAGCACAGCAATCTAGACGGATACCCATCATGCACTGCACATGCTGATGTAGCTCGAACCTTCCCATGAAAAAACTGTTCAATGTCCGCAGAAGATCAGCCAACACATCTCAGTCAAACATGGATTTACAATCAGTACATTTTTAACAGATGCACAATTCACATTGATTGATTGATTGTAATGTTTTTCTAAGTCATGATATTGTTGAAAACACAGTTTTGATCTATTTGCAATAATTAGTGTTTACTATTTTTCACTGTGAGACTTTTGATGAGTTACATTAAAAGCAGTTATGTTTGACCCGCAAACATCAAAATAAATAATAATAATAATACTATACAAATATTTACACTGCACGCGTCTGCGGCGTTTCGCCTGATTCACACATGCAACAGATGATATGTTTGACTAATTGTTACACTATAATATCATCTATCGGCACCCTAAATTGAGTTGTGATGACGCTTCGTTTCCTTGCCATAATGTATTCTCTTGAAAATGATGTATTGTCAACAGTGTTGGGGAAAGGTACTTTTGAAAGTAATGCATTACAATATTGTGTTACTCCCTAAAAAAGTAACTAATTACGTTACTTAGTTACTTTTTATGGAAAGTAATGCATTACATTACTTTAGCGTTACTTTTTAAATATGAAGCAGGGCTTGATTGTTTGTTTTTAATACAAAAAGTTTTATTTATAGCAAATATAAAAGCCTTTCACACCAAAAAGTGTAATGAATAAACCTCAGACTGAAGGACGAGTAAATCACGTCTGTACAGAAGAACACAGGAGAAGAAGTTCAACACTCTTCAGCAATTAAAAACAACAATTGTTAGTTTATCTAAAGTAATTTTTGCTTATTAGTATGATTGAACTGGATCATCAAAGGATCATCAGCAAACACATCGGTTAATAAAATGAGATTAGATATATTTGTGTTGTTTAACATGTTTTAGTGTGCAGGTTTGTGTCATATTCTGAGTTGCATTTCACTGTTTTAATTCATTTTGATGAATACTTAATCTGTTTTTGCGAGTGGGATGAATTAATACACATTCATATTTAGTCTAGATTAGATCTACATTAAGATCATGTTCACACGGCGCACTCAGTCAATAAATGGAGAAAAGTAACTCAGATATTGTCTAGTAAATTAAATAGTAATGCGTTACTTTACTAGTTACTTGAAAAAAGCAATATTATTACGTAACTCGCGTTACTTGTAATGCGTTACCCCCCCAACACTGGTTGTCAAACGTGTGTTAAATGAAAACTCTATTAGAATTGAACCATTCAGTTTGAATTTGTTTGAGAATATTCTTAATTAAGGAAATATATTCAGTGATTTGGTCCATGCGTATGTCATCATCCAAAATCCCGTTTGTGAAGTGTCGTGAATCATCTCTAAGACTGAAACTTAAGATTTAGTCCTCCACTTCGCTTAAATTACGACTGAGATGATTGATTACTAACTTTTAAGCTCAGCTTTGAGCCAATCATTTTTTTTCACTTAAGTCCATTTTTAGCAGTGTTCTTGAGAGTAATTCTTAGAGGCTTGATAAATACGAGCCCTGGTGTCTAAACTGTTTAAAGCCTCTTATAAAAACCTTGAAGAACATGCTCTTTACAAGAACCGGAGGAAGATAAATGCCACTGCAAGGGATGCATTAGATATTCATTTGATTGTTAATTAGTTTCATTTTGCCTTTAGCTTGAATTGATTTTGCCGTCTGAAGTTCCCAAAGTCTTAGCAAACTCACAGATTACAGATAATAAATGGCCAAAACAACATTTAGCAACTACAACACAAGCACTATCATTAAACATTACTTGTGCACGGACCTTTAGAAGAAAACAGGATCTTTTCTCTAATGATAAAAGGAATAACAGCAACCCATTCATTTCCGAGTACTTAAGTTTACGTCTCATCATCATCTGCTGCTTCGTTTCTGTTCAGCACGGCTGTTATTGTGAAAGTCAGCGCTCTTTTAGAGCCAATCTGAAGGTCTTTTACAATCAGCAAATGCCAAAGCCATTAGAGTCTGAGAGCAGGTCCGGTGGTGAGCTGTCTTAGAGCAATCCCACCTCACAGCTTTATTTATTCATTTCTGCTGGCATGTTTTAGGCCGTTCAATCGTTCGGTCCTTGAAACTAATGTTCTGCACTCACATGGCAATAGTCAGTCTCTTATGTTATGCTGTGGAAGTGAACATGAGTAATTGTAGGTTAAGCATGTAAATGAAATGTTGATTTGGCATTAGTGATTCTTATTCAGTGTTCCCAGAGAAATGAATCTTTCCCAGTGACCTGATTCACAGAATTAATCTAACACCAATAGATGGTGACAAGCGAGGCTCTTTTTGACTTTCACGAGTAAGTCCTTGAATTATTCAAACCACACAGTTGTTCAAAACAGAAACCAGAACTATAAAGGCCAAAGTATACTTCACTTTGTACACATACGAGAGGGACAGCGTACAGTGCGCGTAACGCGCAGGTCACACATGCGCATTAAACTCTCTTGCAGTACTTCGTTTATCCACAAGATGGAAACGCTGCCGTGGGGGTATGGATTCACAAAGAACTGCATAAACATATGGTTTCACACACCTCCGGAATACGCTTAGACACTGTCCGGCTTCCCCAAACGGTGGCTTACGCAATACTTGGTCACGGCAAGCCTTTCCGCTGTACTTACCGGACTTATATGAGTTTTTCTTCCGTGTCCTTCGTCACACTGTAATCTTCATAACTGCTCCCTACGGCACCCGCTAGGCCAGGAGAGGTATTGCAATTTGGCGCAATGCGCATGCGTCGAACGTTTGTGTATGCGTATGAGTCGGTGGCCGAGAGAGCTCAACGCGCTGCAACTTCAAAAAACACATGCAAATAGAAAAAGCACCAGAAAATCAAGAAAACATTTCCATCATTTTGACAGCAGATGCTGCAAATGCTCACAACACAAACAAATACATTTTATTTGCAGCGCGTTTCTTTTTTGGTTGTGTTGTGAGCATTTGCAGCGTGTGTGTTGTTAAATTGACGAAAGTGTTGTCTTAATTTGCAGGTGTTTTTTTTCTATTTGCAGTGGGTTTCTTTTTTTGGTTGTGTTGTGAGCATTTGCAGCGTGTGTGTTGTTAAATTGACGAAAGTGTTGTCTTAATTTGCAGGTGTTTTTTTTCTATTTGCAGCGGGTTTCTTTTTTTGGTTGTGTTGTGAGCATTTGCAGTGTGTGCGTTGTCAAATTAAAGAAGTTGTTTCCTTAATTTGCAGGTGTTTTCTGAAGTTGCAGCACGTTGAGCTCTCTCGGCCACCGTACGAGTCAAATGAAGTATACTTTGCAAGGCTGCGCATACGACTGTGCGCATGCGCATAAAGAAAGAAGTATACTTTGGCCTTAAGTCTGGGGAAAAAATGAAAGCATTATTTTATGACATTTTCCTTACATATTTGACTATATATATATATATATATATATATATATATATATATATATATATATAAATAAATAAATAAATAAATAATAATAATACTATAAAAAATAAAAGGACAATAATGAAAATAAATATTGCATAAATAAATACATACATAAATTGCAGTAAATCATGTGTTTTGTTATTACATTAACGAATCAAAGTAAGTTAACCACTTTTAATTTTTTTTTTTTTTTAACACCATTTTTTTAGTTATAAAAGATTCAACTCAATTTTCAACTCAAGATTCATCTCAATCTCAATCATTTTAATATATTTTAAGATGAAATGACTTGTACAGAAAATCTGATTATACTTGAATGTTTTAGGCAGCAACTAAAGTTAAGTTGAAGTAGATTTTGATTTATTTTAATGCAGTGAAAAGGAATAATGAATAACATCACATCATTTTAAGCACATGTTTTCTGGCTGAACGTAACTGACTCACACAGTGAACTGAAGCTCTTTTTCTTCAGTCACTGTCAGTTCAGTTCATTCGTGGTGCATGGAGTTCAGAATAAGACATCTTGAGCTGAAACACTATTGTGTTGTTCAGTGTGTACGGGGACTTCTCTGATCTGGGCTCTGTCTAAATCCTCTCAGTGGCTCTGAAGGCTTAAGGGTCTCTCGTGCCATGTGGTGACTGACTGCTGCATGCAAACTGATCTTCAGTAATAAGAGAAATGACTCACACTTCAATGCAATCAACAAAACGCTCATATAGTCCTCGGGGTCAGACTATAAGCCTCTGCCTTCCTAAAAAAGAGACGTGTGTGTATTAAAGTTCAAAGTAAGACATGAAGGCACACTGCGAGGTGTATAAGGTCACAATGAGATTAAAACTGGATTTATGACTAATGTGGAAATTAGATTTTATATGAAAAAGTGTAACGGGGATCACCAAGCACTAAACGCATCTAAAAATTGGCTTTGGTGAGTAAAAATGTCAACATTATTATGATTAAATATCAAATGTTACCTCAAAAATCTAACGTTTGCTTTAGTGCACAATTTTACAGATTTTTTTAACCACTTAAGTAGGACTTAAGTACATATTTATGTACTTAAATCATTCCATAATTAATTATTGTCATCAAAATATGATTAAACTGTTCTTCCAAATCATTTATAGTCATTTAAATATATTTCTATTGAATCTTATATGCATTGTATTTAAAAACATTTGCCATTAAACATGTTTAATGTTGTTGTTGCAAGTTATAACATATTCAATATATTAACTTACTGTTAATAGTGTAATATAAAAAAACGGTAATATAAAATATTCACATTTATTCACATGTGCTGTTATTTGCACTGGTTTACAGTTTGTTTTAACTCAATCATCTAACTTTTACTGAACAATTTGACATTTTATCTGGGATAATATGAATCCAAAAATGTGTGCAATTTTCATAACCTTGCATGCATATATTAATACCAGCCCTACGTGTGACAAACACAATATTTATCAGTAAAACCTGACTGAAATGATTATCCTCCCCACATCCAGCACATGTACTCCAGAAGACAGACAGGTTTAGTAATGAACTGGGAGAGCTCCACCTTGCCTCCGAACATATCTTTGAAGTCAAATACAGATGCATTTATCAAAGTGCTGTCATCTGTTGAATGAACGAGTATAACATACTCGCACAAACACACAGAGCTCTTTGTAAACACTTTCTGGTGTGGGAAACAGTGAAGCGTCCTGGGGCAGATACTAATTGCTGCGTGTTGAGATGATAAACTCTAAGCATTGTGGGTAATTATGTCATGAGGTGTTCTCTGTGTGTGCGGTACCTCTTATGAGAAATAATTACACCATACCATACTTTAAAAATATATATGTTTATGAAAATAATCAACTTTAAAAGAATATACTTCAGTGTGAACTAAATTGGACATTAAACTGCATGCTATTTACAATTAAATGAAAAAATTATATATTTTTAGTAAGACTTCGGTACATCTTTATGTGTAATTTCATAATTACTTCTATTGTCTTTGAAATATGGTTAAAGTTACTGCTGAATGTACTGACGCATTTATGAAAAACTAAAATTTACTTTAATGTATCTTCTATTAAAACTTTTAACAAATGATCAAAAAACACTAGAGTTAAAATTCTAATTAAGTATTTTACATGTTTTAATATGTTAGATAACATCAAAATTAATAATTGTACATATATAAAGCATGACTTAATGATGGAATTATTCAAATATTATTATAATTATTAAATATATTATTATAATTTCTAAAACAACGTACTTTAAAGTACAACTTTTAGTTTGACATTATTTCAAAGTGCACTTTTTAAAATACACTTGAGTGGCCTTTATTTCATTTATATTATAATATATTATATTATTTCAGACAATCGTGCAATAAAGATATACGTCATATAGATTTGAAACAGTATTTGCTGAAATATTCCTTTAAATTAAATTCAGTTCTTAATTTGATGCATTTAACAAACAGCTTTATCAAAAGAACTCATAATGCATTTGAGGTACACGTTTAATCAATTCTTGCTTTGCCTGGGACTCAAACGTGTTTCTGTCACCATGCTTTACTGATTGAGAATGTGCAAATCAAATGTGAAGAAGAAGAAGAAGAAGATAAGAAAGAGTCAGAGGATTTCCTGAGTAAGGTGTTTAGAAATGTCCAGTTAAAACAGGCATAATCCAAGAGTGGGAATCAGGTTATGGGGATATTGTTGGCCACTGGCTCAACTCTAATTGGAATACTGCCGAGTTTTAATTAGAATACTGATATGCGTGTGAACATTGTCTTTTTGAACCCAGGCTGTATAGTTTAGTCAGTCCTGTCATCTATTCCTTCACTGTTCCCCTATAGAGCAGCAGCAGTGTTTGCTGCCAGGGACTCCTCAGGCTAATGACCACTAACAAGAGCAGATCCTGAGGCCCTTTAATGAGTCAAAGGTGCTGTCTGGCCTTCAGTTCGTCAAGCGAACGCATTCAGCCGCCTCTACGGCCCGAGTGGCTCTTGGCTGTCCATACTGATCAAACGGCCTGCGTGGAATCAAAGAAAGGGTTTGTGTGTGTGCAAAAGCCCATCTGGGTGAACTTACGGGTGCTTACGATCCGTCCAACCCCATAGAGCTTCAATTGACTGCTTATTAAAAACTTACCTGCAGTCTAAAATATCATCTAGAATAAAGCTGACACAGTGGCATTTGAAAAATAAATAATTTCCTTTTCATTCAGGATTGAGAAACTGTAATTATGTAAATGAACTCTCACTGTGGGAAGCATACGAGAATTTGTGTTTTGGTTTCTTAAGCACTGAGAGGTGAGCGAGTTAAACGCTTCCCTTTGTGCCAAAGCCCTTGTGAGTGACGCGGACCTGCAGTAATGAAGGACTCGGCTCGTGAAACAGTGATAGCTTCTCTGTGTGTGTGTGTGTGTGTGTGTGTGTGTGTGTGTGTGTGTGTGTGTGTGTGTGTGTCTGTGTCTGCGTGTGTGTCTGTCTGTGTGTGTGTGTGTGTGTGTGTGTCTGCGTGTGTGTCTGTGTCTGTGTCTGTGTCTGTCTGTGTGTGTGTGTGTGTGTGTGTGTGTGTGTGTGTGTGTGTGTGTGTGTGTGTCTGTGTGTGTCTGTCTGTGTCTGTCTGTGTGTGTGTGTGTGTGTGTGTGTGTGTGTGTGTGTCTGTGTCTGTGTCTGTCTGTGTCTGTCTGTCTGTGTGTGTGTGTGTGTGTGTGTGTGTGTGTGTGTGTGTGTGTGTGTGTGTGTGTGTGTGTGTGTGTGTGTGTGTGTGTGTGTGTGTGTGTGTGTGTGTGTGTGTGTGTGTGTGTGTGTGCATGTTTATGTGGTTTATGAGGACACAAATTTGTATAATGACATGGGTATGACATAGGTATTACAAGGAGAAGGTGATTTATGAGGACATTTTCAGTGTCCCCATAATTTAAAATGCTTATAAATCGTACAGTGTGCGTTTTTTGAGGGAAAATAGAAATGCACCGTCTCCTGTGAGGGCTAAGTTTAGGTGTAGGGTAGGTGTAGGGCAATAGCACATACAGCTTGTACAGTATAAAAACCATTACGCCTATGGAGAGTCCCCGTAAACCATAAAAACCAACATGTGTGTGTGTGCGTGTGTGTGTGTGTGTGTGGCTCTTCAGCTTTGTGTGAGGAAAGCTCTTTGAGTCGCAGCCACATGCTTTGTGTCCTGAAATAGTATTTTAATGAATTGTGCAACCATCTAGGAACATGCTGGGATACATGCCGGCCAAAACCTGCGGTCAGAGAGACCGTGTGCCAGGCCTGAACTCACACTCATGTATCAGGAATGAGGGACGGAGACACAACTCTCCAGCAAGACACGGAAACTAGACTGAGATGACATTGATGAGAAATATTCTGGAAACATCAAACCAAAATGTATTACATGTAATCATTTAGCAGATGTTTTTTAGGCAGAAGTGTGCTTAATATATATATATATATATATATATATTAAAGAAGGGAAAAACTTGAAATAAGGCCACTTAAGTGACGTAAAGAAGGACACTTTCATGACTTTCTTAACACACTTAAGTAGACTTTAAAAGTGCACTTTGTAAAAATGTCAAATTAAAAGCCCATTTTTAATCATGTTTTAATATCTTGTCATGCTTTATAGTACACTTATTTTGATACGTTGACTATTATACTTAAGCACATGTAAAGTACTTGATAATAATTTTAACTGCAGTATATTATCTGATGTTATATTGAAAAGTGATTAAACAATGTATAGCCTGAATGCACTGTAAGTCACTTTGGATAAAAGCGTCTGCTAAATGCATAAATGTAAATGTAAGTGATATATTAGTTTAGTTATTACTACAATAACTAAATTACAATGTAATTCCTAATGTGTAATTGCAGATATATTTAAATATATAACACAAGTTTCATCATAAATGTCATTAAAGTATATTTTACTTTATCATAAAGTATTATCAGTCCATTCAACTACAACTTTAACAATATTTCAAAGACAATAGAAGTAATACAATTAAATGACATGTAAAGATTAACTAAAGTCCTACTTAAGTGGGTCAAAAAACATTCGAAAGTTCAACTAACTGCTTTTTATTAAATTTAAACTGTAATTAGCTTTCATTAAATTTAATAGCATGCAATTAAGTGTCTGAAAACACAACATTCAGTTTATTTTCAGTTTCCTTGTTACACAATATATGTACTGTAGTAATAACAATAACAATAAATGATGCATACATAACATACAACTAAACCAATCCCTAACCCTATTGTAAGTACATGTAGTGAATTATAACACAATATTTAAATTCTACTGTATCAAGGACACCGTGAAATAAAGTGTAATCAATATTCTTTAAAACTATATAATTTTCATCTTTTAAAAGTAAGCTGAAGTGTTCTTGCTTTTCACAGGGTGTAATATGAGAAGAGCACAAGCTCGGACATGGGAATAGCAGGGCAGAACATTATGAAAATATCTGTGCATATAATGAAGCTTATGGAGACGAGGAACGCTAGCAGACCTAATGCCGTCTGTACACCTGAGTGTGAATGTGATTTTATATGTTTGGTCTGCATTAGTGTGTCAATATAGTGATGAAAGTATTAGCAACACTGGTTCTCATCACAAACATTATTCATATTTTATGAAGGAATAGTTTGCCGAATGAATTATGAAACTATAATAATCGCTGAGACGGCAGATCTTTGGCTTAGAGCGCATTCAGCTAAATCCAGCTAGTGATAATATTAAACTAATTTATGTTAGTATAACATGAATTTGACATTTAATTGTGCTTGAATTACAAACTAGTGATCAAATGGATAGCCCCATGTTTAAGGCTATTGTAAAATGGCACTGTAGTAACATTCACTGCCGTTTCCAGCTGAAATGAACACTAGTGGCAGTGTAAAAAACAAAAAACGACTTTTTCACATAAATTAATAAATAATTAAATGAATTAAAAACCTATTTTTGTGTGGTTCTTTGCACTATACTATATTATGAGCTCAAAACATTTATAGTGCATGATATGTAAACGGATATGTTTTAATGTTTGCATCACAGAAGCAGCTCCATATGTTTGGCTTTTCTGAAATAGTAAACTCGCTCGATAGCGCACCCGGTACAGCATTACATTCATGATGTGAAGCGCTAAGGTACAATTCCTGTGAAACACGAGTCACGATAAAAGACTTGTAGAAACCATAGAGAGTGGCATGGTTGCTTCAGCAAATGTGTTTTATCTTTTGTTGACAATATTGGTTAGGTTTAGGTTTCTTCATTTTAAATGCAACAGAGCATTAACATTTAATTGAATGGTTAATGCAAAATTAACCATCACCAGATTCACATTTGTCTGTTTGGATTAAACTGAACATACTTTAACATAATCATGTTGCAGCAAAGTCACCACACAGGCCTGTTTTCACAGTAAACCTGGGTTGGATAATAATATTGTCAACCACAAACAGCCTATACACGATTAGACTTGAGCTACGTTACTTGCCAGAACGGCTTATTCTTATAAGAAGTGCTTTTATATTGAACATAGGTTTATTGTATCATACTGTATTTTTCAACATGTTATAAAACCAAAATCCAACTCAAAATCATGCATGACAGTGAATGCACGGTTAAGGGAGTTGTAGGACTTCCATTGTGTTTATTCCATGATACAATCACTGCAATGTAAAATCCTAAGTGCACACTATAGAAATACACAAATCGCCTTTTTATATACAGTTTGGAGTCACACAACAAAGTATGTCTTTGATATTTAAAGATGAGCCATTACAGATGCCTATTTTGTTGAGTACAAAACTTAAAACTATTACTATATAGACTCCTCACACTGGCTCTGGAAAAGTGTGTGTGTGTGTGTGTGCGCGTGCGTGCGTGTGTGAGTGTGAGTGTGTGTGTGTGTGTGTGTGTGTGTGTGTGTGTGTGTGAGAGAGAGTGTGTGTGTGTGTGTGTGTGTGTGTGTGTGTGCGTGCCTGTGTGTGTGTGTGTGTGTGTGTGTGTGTGTGTGTGTGTGTGTGTGTGTGTGTGTGTGTGTGTGTGTGTGTGTGTGTGTGTGTGTGTGTGTGTGTGTGTGTGTGTGTGTGTGCGTGCGTGCGTGCGTGCGTGTGCGTGCGTGCGTGTGTGTGTGTGTGTGTGCGTGTGTGTGTGTGTGTGTGTGCGTGTGTGTGTGTGTGTGTGAGAGAGAGAGAGAGAGAGCAGCGTGAGAATGCTGTGACCCTGCTTTGTGCTGCAGATGAGATGAGGAGGGGGCCGAGAGCCCGGCCGGCTACACTGTGACAAACGTCACTCGGCATTGTGCTGCTCCCGCGGGACGGCGAGGAGGGACAGTGTGGAGGAACCCAGAGCAGCAGCGCACAAAAACACAGAGTTAAAGTGATAGAGATATATTGACAAAAGAGTGAAAGGATGAAGAGAGAGAGAGAGAGAGAGAGAGAGAGAGAGAGAGAGAGAGAGAGAGAGAGAGAGAGAGAGAGAGAGAGAGAGAGAGAGAGAGAGAGAGAGAGAGAGAGAGAGAGAGAGAGAGAGAGAGAGAGAGAGAGACCTAGTGAAGCACTGATACGTTTTCAGAAACTGTTATGAATCACTCTGGGGGAATAAACGCCATGTTATTGTCAGAATGACTGACACGTGAAGTTTTCTGGGTTTTGTAATTGTGGTTATATATACTACACTTCTCTCTCATGCTCCGTTCAGACTCTGAGACATTAATTGCATTTAGGAAATTATGAAATCCTTTATATAACCTGCCAATTTACTTTGTATAATGTGGAAATGCCAATTAATCAAGCTCATTAAAACAACTTGACCCATTTTGCTTTTGTTAACAAATCAGCTAAATGTAATTGTTATAATTATGCCATCACGTTACTACTTTTCATGGCAACCATAAACAGTCTTCTGTTGTTTTTTTGTTTGTTTGTTTGTTTTTTTCTTTCCCTTTTTTAAGATTAGTGTAATATGTTTTACAAGAAAGTACTATTTTATTTTTTTATGAATTGAATTTTTGCAAATCCAATGTCAAGTGTGTACTTTACTAGCAATTTCTGAGTGAAAAACACCTTTTTGTACACTGTAATAAAATATATATACTTTGTTTATTTGTTTTACTACTTGTTTTTCTACTTCCAACTTGTGTTTAATGTAATGCTTTAATTGCCCTTTTCAATGAATTGTTTCATTTAGACTGCATTGCAGAAGAATTGCTCATTACGCAGTGTAACTGAACTATAGGTGTATTTCTCATCCTTACTTTACTCCACTCTCTCCCATGCTCTGCTCAGAGTGTGAAACATATTCATATAATTTGGAAATGATGAAATCCATTATATAACCTGAACAAGCGCTCATAATAACTCAGATCTGCCCTCCAATAAAATAACTCCCTTTGTTTGGCCGTGCAATTTACCTTTGCTCTCTTTACGAAGCAATTAATAAAGCTCATTAAAACAATTTGACCCATTTTCCCATCTCTCTCTCTCTCTCTCTCTCTCTCTCTCTCTCTCTCTCTCTCTCTCTCTCTCTCTCTCTCTCTCTCTCTCTCTCTCTCTCTCTCTCTCTCTCCCTCTCTCTCTCTCTCTCTCTCTCTCTCTCTCTCTCTCCCTCTCTCTCTCTCTCTCTCTCTCTCTCTCTCTCTCTGCATGGTGCAGCTCTGCCCTAAATGCTGGAGATTAACCCAGATGCACTATACTTGGATTTCCAGGGTCTTATTTCACGCGGCCTCCGGATGCTTAATGGCCAAAGCCGTGGGAAAGCAGGTGAACTGATCTAAAGGGGTGAGGCTGAACAGGATCAATATTAATGACGAGCTCTTTCTCTCCCTAATTAGCCTTGAAGATGCATCACGTTAGCTGTTCAATCAGACTGGCGGAAAAGTCACATTTCAACACAGGCAGCTGAAATTCATTAGCCGAGAATTAGAGAGACACAAGGGAGGACAATCTGGAGAATTGAATAAATACTGGTTGGGGAACGTGTTGCTTTCAGAGCTTTATTCACCAGTTAATGTGGATATAGTGGGCTGTTATCAGCCTGATGGATTACTATTATGGTAAAAAGAGAGCTTGTGTTCTAGATTTTGATTGGATGACGTTTAAAGCCTCACATCGTGAACTAATGCACTGCCAGTACTTTGCTTATCAAACATGCAGCTTATAACTAAGTGCAATAGTTGGTGACGGGCCGCTGCGGGTCAAAACAGTGCCTAAGCAGCATTGTGTTGCTGTGCCCCCCCTTCCTCAAGTATTATGGAAGTGAAATAAAAAACACCTACTATAGGAGTCAAAATAACTTTAATAATAATATCAAAGTAAACAAATGACAATTGTAGCTTTAGACAG
>CM050423.1:13741210-13823710 GCA_027564155.1 Gymnocypris eckloni scoliostomus | reverse complement strand
GAATCAGTGAATTCGGTCCGTATGCAGTCGGGACCGTGGTGTGAAACACCTCCGAGCGCTGTAACAGAAGAGGCTAAAACAACATCAGGAGAGTATGCACGGACAACCTGAGTCCTGCAGGTGCGCTGCGGCCCCAACACCTGAACAAGCGGCCAGTGTCCCTCTGTTTGCATGCGCTCAGGCCTAGTCAGGGCAGAGGGGTTGGAGCAGAGAAAGGTGAAATGCTCAGGGTGGGGGAGCTGATTACCACAAACACTGAGCTTTGACTCGCTGGCTGTATTCTCTCCGAGCAACGCAAAAGGCATCATTGTGTGCGGCTCCCACGGGGACCGGCCTAAATGCCGCTTTTCAGCATTCAGCTCGACGGCCGACAGGCTAACTTGTTTTGGGGGTGGTTGGTTTAAAAGATTTATGTGAAGCCTCCTTTTTTCCCAGGACACATGGTAATGTCCAAAGGGCCCTTGGGGCAATTAGGCAACAGTCAACGAGGCTCAAAAGCAGCAGGCCAGTGTTTGGGAGGTCCTTATATCTGGGAAGTGTGCATTGAGGGACCAATCACCACCTCCAGCTGGTTAACAGAAGCCACACCCACCTGGAACACAAACATGTCTACACACACCAGAGCAGAGAGATCAAATATATACAAAGACAATTTATTAACCTAGAATCTCTCAAGGTCATAACACCAACCAACAATGCTTTAAGGAGATATTGCATATTTGTTAAATTATGCAATAAGACAAACACAACTGAACAAAACTTTTCATAAACAATAATAATGCTGAAGTTAAACCATTCGTCACTATAGAGGCTTAATCAACAACTGAAATCAATCAACCAACATCCTTCAATATGAAAGAAGATCAGACAACAAAGAAAAGTACAATATTCAGGTGATTTATTTAATTAAAAGCATCAAAATACCTGCAGGAGAGGACGTTCAGACTGTCTGATATGATCATGGGTGAATTCTGCTTTAACCATCTGTACTGAAACACACCACTGTTAAACCAGCACAGTCATAATCAGAGGCTTTCAATCATTCAGTCATTTAATGTATTCTGTTTTAAACCATTTAAACCATATACGTATTAACAGTGTGTAACACACAAACAAACAAACAAACACACAAACAAACAAACAAACAAACAATAAATACAATGTTATATCTAATAACAATAAAACATAATATAATAAAAATACATTTGAAAAATAGCTAGTTACATAGAATAATAGAGTTACATAGACTTGTAATAAAACTAAAAATATATACAGACTATAATATAATAAATAAATAAAGATGTAAAATTAAACAAACAACACAACAGCATTAAAATAAAATAAACAAAATTAAATTAATATAAAATAAACAAATTGCATGTTGTAATAAAAATATATTAAAACTACATTAAAATAAACATTAAAAATATAACTGAAACAACACAACAACATTAAAATTAAAATTAAATACAATTAAAATTAAAATGAATTAAAACTTGTAATCAAAATAGTATTACCTCAAAGATGCTAAAATAAATGACATAAAAATAACTCATATGTACGTACATATAAACAAACCTGTGCAGCGCTTAAAATGTATTAAATATTCCTAATTAAAAAAAATGTAATTCAGTGGTGATCTCTGACCAAAATTATTTTTCATTATTTTCTTTCCTCAAATGTCAACGCGTGAATTATTCCCATGTATGTTTTTACTACACCACAGTGGTGTAACTGTAGATGGCTGCCTCACTCGGCTTACATAACTCCTCGAGCAGCAGTTACAAACCTCCACTTCAGAAGTCATGACCGAGTTAACTGACGGTGGTTTAGGTCGTTAGCTTCTGATGTGCTCGCCTGTTCAAACTAACCGCAACATCTTGCATGGTGGTTATGGATCTGCTCAGGGTGGAAGTGGGTATGAGGAAGACCGTGACTGCAGGGCTGGGCTTATCAACAACCCACACTGCACCTCCCCGTGCCAACCAACCGCCACTGTCTGGCAGGATTGTACCAACTGTAAGCATTAATCATGGCTGCCGTGAATTATTGTGCGCTATTGTGTGTGTGGTCACAGTTTCATTGACCACTGACATTAGAAAAGCACGTTTGAAATATGCAAAACACTTCAAACCTCCAGAGGTAAATCAAATAACGAAAACTGTTGTGGAAAGAAGTAAAAGAATGCGCACTTGTAGTGTCTTAAAAGTCTAAATTTAAGGAAATAAAAGGTCACTTAAGTGCACAGAGACGCTTTCTTGACTATGTTTCACATAAGCAGATGTTTAAAAGTGCACTTAATATTAATGTCATATTAAAAAGGTTTACTCTAAGAAAGTACACTTATTTTGATGTGTTAACTAACATACTAAAGCGCATGTTAAGTACTTTTAATATATTTTAAATGTACTGATACAAGTATCAACAGAATATTTGAGTTTATCATAAATTCTTGTCAGTGCATTTGGCAGTAACTTTAACCATACTTAAGTATCAAATTAAGTAATTATGAAACGACATATAAAGATGTACTGACGTCTTTCTTAAGTGGGTCTAAAACCTCTTAAGTTCAACTGATGGCATTTAGCGTAAATGTAAACTATAATGTTTTATTTCCATTGCAATCTACATCAACAATGTTTAAACATTCTTATATATATATATATATATATATATATAATTTAGTTTTAAGTTTTGTTCAATTTTAAGTAACTTGTTGGGTGTGTTTTGTATTTTTTGTAGTTTATATATATATATAACATCCATGTAATTCTTATTTCAGTTTTAGTTTTCGTTATTTATATTTCATTAGTTATTTTAATACATCAGCAAATTTGTATTATTTACTATTTAAATCAATGAATAAATAGTTTAACTAAATTAAAATGATAATTATTTATTTATTTAATTTATTGTTTGTTATTTAACTTAACATAATTTATATCAAGTATTATTTTTTCAGTTTTAGTTTTCGTTCTTTATATTTCATTAGTTAGTTTAATGCATCAGAAATGTTGTATTAATTACTAATTAAATAATTAAATACATATATATATTTAAACTAAATTAAAATGAGAATTATTTATTTATTTATTTTATTGTTTGTTATTTAACAACACATTTTATTTCATTTATTTTATTTAATATAACCCTGCTGAAAACCTTAAAATAATATACTGAGTGTAACGTTATTTTCGTAGAGTTTGCTAGCGGGTCACATGGGTACAAACTAAGAAATAACTAGCAGTCTTGTTTATACTATATTTCTGTGTGTGAGTGTTCGGTCTGCCTGAAAACAGCACACAAACCCTCTCAGCTTCTCCAGTCGTCTCTCCAGGGGCCTCCAGGGGCCTCAGGCCTTCTTAAAAAGAGCTGCTGACAGTACACACGTGTGGCAACACGACTCAGACACTCATGTCCCAGCACCCCTCCTGATCCATTAACTCCAGCCATCCTGAATGCCCGGCCCTTTAAAGCTCCGAGCTTGACTTGTGAGAGCTGTAGGGATACTGTTAAAGGTGAATGAAGTTGGACTCAGGCCCACATGGACAAACTCAGACTCTTCTTCCAGCGAGAGTTCAACATGTTCAGTGTTTTGTACTTTACACAGGTGTAGAAACAATTCGGCTGGTGAATATCACACTTCATTACAAAGAAACACCAGGTAACCCATTGAATTAAACGTGACATTTTAAAGCTAAAGATACTCCAAAAATCGTTTTATTTACAACAAATCATTATGTTTTTACAGTTCCCTAAATGGTTGCACCACTTTCACAGTTTAGCACAAAAACTCTCCCAGTTTAACCACTAACTTTAACTTAGATACTAGACAAAAGAAAAGGTGTGTCAAGATAAACGTTATGTTGGCTTTAAAAGGTCAAGCATTTGACATATTTTGGAAATCTTTCAGATTTAGGCTATTTTAGATTTGAGGCTGTTTTAAAAGCTAGCATGGTTTATAATGTTGTTAAGATGTTTTAACATGACTTAGCATATTATAAGCATGTTTATGTTAAGTATGTTCCATGTTTAAGTATGTTAACCATGTTTAGTCTGCATGCTTTCTATCATTTTCAGCATGTTGCTTGGACATTTTCACAGTCTTTCTAATGTTTATAATGCACATTGTTAGCATGTTTTAGTATGCTTATCATGCTAAAAATATTGTTACTATGATCCTACCATGTTTACATGTTTCTATCATTTTCAGTATGTTGCTAGTTACACGTTTCACGTACATGTTTCAATGGAAATTACATTAAAATATATTTTAGTTTACATAACTGCTTATTATACACAGGGTGAAGTTGACCTGAAAGAAAAAACTGACCATAAAAAGCTGGATATTAATATGAAGTGAAATGTGCATGTTTTAGCATATTGCAAACAATTTCTAGCATGTTTTATAATATATAAGTATAAAATATATAATATTTATTTGGCTATTTTAAATACATTTGTACAATATTATTCATCTGTTTTCATATGATCTGCTTACACCCCACTGATGGTTAGATTTAAGGCTGGACTTTCATGTCTAGTTTTTAATAAAAAATATATTTTTTCCCATACATATTTTATGAAATTTCCACCTCACCTCACCTCATACAATTTATCAAGATCGGATTGGAAAATGTTTTGTTTGTTTGTTTGTGTGTGTGGACTCGGCTCATGAAACAGTGATAGCTTGTGTGTGTGTGTGTGTGTGTGTGTGTGTGTGTGTGTGTGTGTGTGTGTGTGTGTGTGTGTGTGTGTGTGTGTGTGTGTGTGTGTGTGTGTGTGTGTGTGTGTGTGTGTGTGTGTGTGTGTGTGTGTGTGTGTGTGTGTGTGTCTCTGTGTGTGTTTGTGATTGTCTGTGCGTGTGTGTGTGTGTGTGTGTGTGTGTGTGTGTGTGTGTGTGTGTGTGTGTGTGTGCGCGTGCGTGCGTGCGTGTGTGCGTGTTTAAACTGACAGCTACTCTCACGGTGTCAATGCCTGAAGCCGGTGTACACAAAGCAACGTTTTTCTGTCCTTACGATTGTTTCTCGTCAGATTATATGATTTGACCCTTGGGAGATCTTGGGTAAAACAATGCAGACTGAGTGACATCAGCTGTCCCTTCATCAAACCGAGCGATACACATCTCAGGAGTCTGATCACGATTGACAGCTTTGACTGGCCATCAATCATCTCACATCCTCAGGTCCTCATTGACACGTGAGATTGAAATGCTGCACAAACTCAAACCAGCCCTTGTGCTGATGCTGCCAATGCTTCACCTCAAAAGAAAAGTCTGTCGTGTCTGAGTGAAAGAGGAGATCTGTTCTGCTTTCAGAGCATATAAAGAAATAATTCACAAGGTCTTTAAGATCACAAATCATACAGATTAGGTAATCAACATTTTAAACATCATCTCTCACAAAGAATGTAAAACTAATACTACTAATATTTATTTTTATTATTATTAGCACACTTAACACTTAATACTCAATAATTAACTTCACAGATTAAAATCACAGTTTTTCAATTAACAGTAACACATCTCTGTTGTGCAAGACTTTCTTTGCCATAAAAGTGAAACATTTGTTTAATTTTCTTTAGTTTACAATATGTATAAAATTGTTAATATTTAATGCCTTCATTTGATTACCAGAATAAAATTAGGAAAGGAAATTGAATACATAAATAAATGTTATTTTCTGTGAATTAATTTAATTCATTCTTTTTGAAATTGTATTGAACCATTAAGAAAAATCAAAATGGAAAACAGAATTTATTCAAAATAAAATTAATTTGAGAAAAAATAAAACCTTTCATGGGGTCCTAAAATGTACATGTTTGTTAAACTTTTAATAAACAGTTATTGTGAAATTGTGTATTTTTTATAATTTTAGATAATTATACATGCTTTTTGATTACAAAAAAAATAATTAAACCGTTAAAACAGACTAACAGATTTTTATTCCAAATAAAATGGAATAAAAAACAATTTAATTGCAAAAGCAATGTTTTAGATGCAGCATCGGACACAATTTGTCACATAACGAATGACCAAAAATATATGAAATTGTATATATAACCTGATTAATTTATTATAACTTTTTTATAATTGTATTATAACCTGATAAAGCACTTTGAAATGTATTTGCTGGTCAGACTGTAGAACATGAATCTGAATAAGGCCTAATATCCATCCATCTCACTCAGTCTCTATATCTAGCAGAATAACTGTCTCTGACCCGTAGATTTCTCATCTAAGCTGTGTTTGGATATTACAGACTGCGTAATGAACTCTGCAGCCAGGGAATAAAAAGAAAATACATATTAGAGGATATATTTAAACACAAACATGAGGTCACTGAAATCTCAGAGCCGATCCGCTGCTGTTTGTTTTTAGAGCATGGATTCGCAGACGTAAGCCCAGGTGAACATACATTATTACTCATGCCGGTCTCAGGTGGCTGTTCAGCGTATGTCATATTTACCGTCGATGTTGACATTAGCCCAAGACCTCGCTGTAGGAGACTGCAGCTGCAGTCGCTGTGTGTGCATTACTGTGCGGCACGACTATTACACTTTCAAAAGCACCACTGAATAGTTTTAACTCTCGGGAAGAAAGTTCAAACATGGCACATACACTTATACTTTACCCTCCAACTGAGACCTGAAATATACTCTAGTATGCAAATGTAGAGGCGAATGATAATAAACTTTAGTTTGAGGCAATAGAGATACCATCAAATGTTTGTACAAACAAAATAAAACATGTGTTATTCAGGTGGTATAAATTTATATAAAGTTTAAAATTTCTCAGCATGACTCGTTTGAACTGTTGCTCTGCCGTGACAGCGCTTGTGAAAGATAAATGCATTGAATGGATCAGTGGCTTCCTGTGGCTCAGTGGTAGAGCATTGAGTTAACAGCGCAAAGGTTGTGGGTTCGATTCCCAGGGAACACACTGACAGAACAATGTTTAACCTGAATTAAACATTCAGGTAAGTCACTTCGGATAAAAGCGTCTGCTAAAAGTGTCTGCATACATGTAAATTAATGTGCACATGTAATGTACTTCAAAGTGTATATTTATATTTAAAAATTACTTTCTGATTATATAATATATGAAATACAAATGAAACAAAAGGCAGCTTAAGTGAGAGACACTTTTAAAGTGCACAGAAACAAATACATAAAAAGTAATTGTGACTGTTTATCTCACCATCCCATTTTTTTATTATCAAAATTACGAGTTTATATCTTACGATTTCGACTTTTCAGAATTGATAATAAATATTTCACCATAATGTCTAGTAATTCTGAGTTTATATCTCACACCTCTAACTTAATATCTTCAAATTCTTACTTTGTATCTCACAATTCTCTTTGTTATCACACTTTTAGTTTATATCTCACAATTATGACATTTCCTTGCAATCGCAAGCTTATTTCTCATGATTTTATTTTTTGTTTGTTTTTATTTCTCAAAATTGCTCTTTAATATCTCACAATTTGAGTTTATCTCTTGCAATTCTGACGTTATATATATTTCCAATTCTGACTTTTTCCTCAGAAGTTTTACTTTTTTCTCAGAATGTTTTGTTTATATCTTGCAATTCATACTTTTCTTCAAAATTGATAGTTTTTTTTCAGAATTTTGACTTTTTATCTCACAATTTCCGAATTCTGAAAAACAAAGTCGGAATTATGAGATAAAGTCGGAATTATGATGAGATAAAGTCAGAATTATGATGAGATAAAGTCAGAATTATGAGATAAAGTCAGAATGATGATGAGATAAAGTCAGAATTATGATGAGATAAAGTCGGAATTATGAGATAAAGTCGGAATTATGATGAGATAAAGTCAGAATTATGATGAGATAAAGTCAGAATTATGAGATAAAGTCAGAATGATGATGAGATAAAGTCAGAATTATGATGAGATAAAGTCGGAATTATGATATAAAGTCAGAATTATGAGATAAAGTCGGAATTATGATATAAAGTCAGAATTATGAGATAAAGTCAGAATCATGATGAGATAAAGTCGGAATTATGATATAAAGTCAGAATTATGAGATAAAGTCAGAATGATGATGAGATAAAGTCAGAATTATGATGAGATAAAGTCAGAATTATGATATAAAGTCAGAATTATGAGATAAAGTCAGAATTATGATATAAAGTCAGAATTATGAGATAAAGTCAGAATCATGATGAGATAAAGTCGGAATTATGATATAAAGTCAGAATTATGAGATAAAGTCAGAATGATGATATAAAGTCAGAATTATGAGATAAAGTCAGAATGATGATGAGATAAAGTCAGAATTATGAGATAAAGTCAGAATTATGAGATAAAGTCAGAATTATGATATAAAGTCAGAATTATGAGATAAAGTCGGAATTATGATATAAAGTCAGAATTATTATATAAAGTCAGAATTATGAGATAAAGTCAGAATTATGATATAAAGTCAGAATTATGAGATAAAGTCAGAATGATGATGAGATAAAGTCAGAATTATGAGATAAAGTCAGAATTATGAGATAAAGCTAATCTTACTCTTTCGAGAACTTAACTTACGATTTGTACTTTGATGGTCTACTTTAACATTTGTGTTTTACAGCACTGCATCTTGTCTATTTATGATGCTTGTGTTTTCCCTTATTTTTTAGGTTGCTTAGCATAAAAACACTGCAAATGAAGAAATGTAAATGCTGTAATGTGAGAGTGTTGTTTTGTGATTCTCATGCAATACTGTACGCAGATCTATTGTCTTGCTCTGTTTGTCTTACATTTTGTGGTGTGGTGATGGAAATCTGAACATGAGACAATAGTAAGAGCACTGTCTGAACTGGAGATGAATGGAAACAAGTGATTAGAAAACAATGGCTGGGAATGTATGCGGTCTCATAAAATACAGGGGTGTTTAACAAGAGAAATGGGCTGAAGGCTTCAGCTAGTGCTTCTAACGGAAGTCATGCGCTGTAAGCGTGCTGGAGTTTTTCAGACACGTTTGGTGTGCACTTATCAGCACGCACAGGACTCAAACCGTGCCATTTATAGGTTTGGGAAGTCAGACGCTCTTTCACAACTCTCTCTAACTTGCTTTCACTTTTTCTGTTGTACATACAAATACACACAGATCTACTTATCCTGCTTCCATTCATCACAGTCACACAGGAACTGATAGAGCCTTATCTTTCTGAGATATATAGCTTTTTGTGCATCACATTTATTCCCTTTATCAGATCAGTCAACACGCGTCTCCAGTTTCTCAAGCCGAGTTACGAGTTACGAGAAGGCCAACATTGGCACAATAACTGTATGTACTCAGCTGACTGGATTTATCTTCATTCATTCTTGTGCAGGCATTACTCGTTCTAGTAAAAATGTCCAAATGTTCCAGTCCAACACTGTTATTCAACCATGTAGCCGATTAACTAATCTCAATTAATCAGCCACAAAAGCGGCCCATTCCTCTCTTGAAAAAGCTTCCAGATCACTGATAATCTTTGGGTTTCATGTCGCCACTGCTTTCTTCAAATTCCAGCTAATACTTTAAATATGATTTAAATCTGAAGGCTAATCCGGCCACTCAAGAACCTTCTATGACCGATCCCTGAACCATGCATACGGAGATTTATATGTGTTGTTTGGGACGGCTGTCCTGCAAAAAAAAAAAAAAAAAAGAAGTCCATTGATGATCAGCTTCAGTCTCTGCACCGAAGGCATCACAATCTTTGCCAAAGTGGCCTGATGCTTCAAAGAACCCATGATGTCTTTCACACAGTCAAGATGACTGTGTTCCTGTGGACTCAGTGGTAGAGCATTGCGTCAACAGCGCAAAAGGTTGTGGGTTATTGGTTATTTGTAAAAATAATTAACATTTAGCAGATTCTTCAAAGTGTATGTAAAAATGTGACCGCTACTGTACATAGAAAATCTAAATTCAATAGCATATTTACCAGTTTAGTGGCACATATATAATACAATATATTATGTAATATTTTTTTAGTTCGCGTGTGTGTGTGTGTGTGTGTGTGTGTGTGTGTGTGTGTGTGTGTGTGTGTGTGTGTGTGTGTGTGAAGAGTTAATTTGCAAAAATAGATAACAATTCTCAGAAATCATATATTTTCATTGTTTATTCCAGTTAATCTCAGTGAAACTGCAGTTGGGTTATTTTGACTAGGTAAAAAAATACTTAAAACTAGCAAAATAAAACAATAAAAACATGACTTTTGAAAATGTTATCTGTTTTTGCAAATAAACAATTCATATACAGTATATATACTTATATATTTTATTATTATTTTTTTCCTCCTCTTTAATGTATGAATGTACTAATTATGTTTGTCCCAGCCAGACAGAACGTGACCTTCTGGACATTTTTGGACAGGATGTCCATTCCATCTCCCTCCTGGTGTGTGGAGTCAAAAAGGAAGTGGTATTGCCCAACGCACACACCCACACCCACCCCTCCCACACACACACACACACACACACACACACACACACACACACACACACACACACACACACACACCTCAATCCTTAAAATAACACTGTACCAGCTGTCAAGACTGTCTGTAACAGCACAACAAAACACCTCACCAGCCAGACCCGCCAACAGACACACGCGGCGAATGTGTGTGTGTGTGTGTGTGTTACAGACGACACCTCACTACACTGCACCTCTTGTGCAGCAGATGGCCAGGGACAGAACACAAGATCTTTTCTGGGAGTCTAGTTTTGGTCTTGAGATCATTGTGTTCATCTCACCAAATGGCTAATCACGTGTCAACAGCCCATATCCTTGTGTGCTTCACTGAATGCTTCTGCTGGTGATCACATGCTGGAAATCACGTATTATTAAGATCATCCTCATTTCATCACATCAGTCACAACCTCAAAATAGAGCACAACCGCCTCAGTGTCCAGAGAGTGACGTGGGCTTCAGGGAAGGGAGGACGGATTTGTTTGTGATAAGTTATTTCTTTCTCTACTTTACTCTCGGGGACAGTTAAGATTTGTGGTAAAAAGCATATATATATAGATATATATATTATTTAAACTGAATGGCACTATTTATTTATTAATTCATTCAATCATTTCACATGACATTTAGTCTGGGTAAACCAGTGAACACATTTGATGATTCCCAAAAATAACGTAAATCAAACATGTGTAAAGTGCACGTTTGTGTAATATTTACATTTGCATGAAGATAAATGGCTAATCCCCATAACTTGCTATGCTTTGACGAACCATACATCATTAAAAACTCAAATGCAAGAGTTTATGGGAATTCAACTCAGCTTTCATCTTTAATTGTTCATTCTGAGTTATTAAAACTTATGGATTTTAACTGTAAGGAAGCTGAAGTTGAGCTATATAATGTGACATTCAAGTAATGTTTAATTAGAACTGCATGATTATTTTAGTAGTGATCATTTCAAGGAATTAGATTCAAACTAAGTGGATTAATTGGAGATCACTGCTGGTATTTGCACAGTCTGTTTACCATACCATTGAACTGCCGGCCATCCTTTCAACCGCAGGTCCGTAAAGTCTCTTAGTGCATGTCTGCGTGGAAACACTAAACGTGCTTCCCAGCATCTCGCTCAACATCCATGCAGGGATTCTGGGACGGCTGAAAACAATGGAGAAGAGAGGATAATGCGCTGAGAGCAGGGGAAGGATGAAGGGGGTTTGCTGGAGCTTTTGTTTGGACTCTGTCCAGCGTAATAAGTCCACCTTTTCACTGGTCAACATGACCATCCTGACCAGCTGCAGCTTTCTCCCGTAGCAACCGCTGCATCGATTATTTCTCACAGCTGAGAGTTTAAATCACAATTCTGACTTATCTCGCATTTGCAAGTTTCTCGCAATTCAGACTTTTTTATGTGAGCTATAAACAAACAATTATGAGTTATGATATGATATAGCACTTTATTGTCAGACGGGTCTGAATTTGTTCTTGCATGATAATATCTATGTTTACAACAATCATCATCCTTTAAACAACTACATACAGTACACTTCATCCATAGAGGAACAAAACACATTATACATTACATTACATTATACCTTACCCTTTTACTGCCCTTATACAACTACACCATGTTCTCAATACTCTTGATTTTTGATTACGTTTATTATTCAACTCCAGGAATGCCTGAAGCACAAAAGAGTGTATAAAGGGAAAATTAGACTCCTTTATTTTACAATTGCATGTTTATATCTTAAAATTATGTCTTTAACTTGCAATTGCATGTTCATATCATGTAAATCTGACTTTATAACTCACAATTGTGAGTTTACATCTTGCATTTGTGAGAAAAAAAATCATAATTGTGAGATGAAAATTCACAATGATCTTTTTATTATTATTCAGTGGCAGAATCTGTGGCTTCCTTATACATTTTCCTGCATCTTAAAATATGACACCATTAATCATTTACTCAAAAGATTTCGAGCCGAGCTACTGTTCGTTTCTAACATTAACATTAGTTCAAATCCCTCATTGATGCTGCTAAAAGTTACAGTTTAGTCGAGTTAGCGAGGACATGCCGATTCCCCTCCCAAACCACTGTCCCAAAACAGCAGCACAACAATGAGCCGCATCTCTGTAAACACTAAAGCATTCACAGCCATTCAAGACACTTCACACATGGAAACGCATGCGCTCCTAGAAATAAAGAGGGTGTGAACGGGCAGGTTAAGGAAGCTCGGGATATGTGTGTTAAGAACAGCCATCAGTGCTTGCAGCTACACACACATTTACATATGTGTACAAAGCCCAGATGGCTTGAGAAGCCTTTCATTCGGCGGGTTTACAGTCACTTTCTAATGGGACGAGCAGGAAACCCTCTTTATTATTGGGGTGATAAATACTGAGTGTGCTGGACTTCTCAAATTTATGTTGAAACACGGTGAACCTCGATAAATTCTGAAATATTGTCCAAGAATTATTTGTATTATTATTATTATGATAGAAACATTTAATTAATTTACAGAAAATAGTTTAGAATTTTAATATTGTAACAAAAATTAAATAAGAATCAATTATATTTAACACATTTTACGCATGCATGCACGCGTGTGTGTGTGTAAAAGTTGTTAAATATAATTTGTATATATTTGTATATATTTATATATTATACATTTGAATATTTTTGCTATGCGAATGTAATTATATTTCTTAAAGTAAATATACTCACATATAAACACACATCACATATAAAAAATACATTACAATTGGCTTATTAATATCAGACCAAATTTCATTATTGATGCATCCCTAAAAGTTAGATACCTATCATTGCATCTAAGTCTATATGCAGCAGTACTCTGCTGCTCTGCCTCTCTAGCTGGGAACTGATCATTCAATCTGCTTCCAGTCTTTCCACTTTACAAAGGGTGTTGTATGTCCCTGTGGTCAGCGTGCGTGTGTGTGTGTGTGTGTGTGGGAACTGCTCCGTGAACTGTGTCCAGGACAGAGGACATACACACTCACACAGGGCTCTTCTATAGACCCTCAACTTCTCCCATTGATTTAGCAACGTTTGGACCTTCAACTGACCCACATCCCATTCACACCACCGCAGCTCGGCAAGAAAGCGTCCACTCCCTCATAACCTTCCTTCCCCCACTCCAGGCCAGACGTGTTTACGGCCAGAGCTGGGGCTACAAGTCTTTGAGCCCCTTGTCTGGCATATGGAGCCCAGCAACAAAAGGGCCCTTGTAGAGAAAACACAAAGCAGGCCGGTCCATTTCCAGAGGGGGTGAAGTCAGAGCGGCAGTAAAGCCCAGATGATAGTTTGAGGGGGAAGGAAACTTCTCTTCTGATGGGAACACGTGCTGACTGACAGGAAAACGTACTGAAACCAGTTATCCGTACATCTGAATATCGATCAAAGAGATCTGCTGCTCGTGCGTAGATGAGCAAAAAAGTTTGAAAAATATGTGTTTTCATGCATGTTCAAATATGCATGAGAGAAAACTTGAGATACTGCTGAGATGCAGATAGTTGGGAACAAGCTGTTTTGCATATTCAGCATTATGAAGTGATGCATGTGAATTTTAAATAGCAGTTTGCTAATGGAGACATCGGGGCAAGTTGTCACAAGATGTACATTTTCACTCAAAAGTCCCGAGATCCCTTGTGAAATAGAAAAACACTTCTTATTATGAAAATAATTTACTTAAGTAATAAATAATATACTTAAGTGTGAACTGAATTGTGACACTTAATTTAATGTTATTTACAATTAATTTAAAATATACCTACATAGTTCAAATAATAATCAAGTATTTTACATGCGCTTTAGTATGTTAGTCAACACATCAAAATAAGTGTATTTCTTCAAAACATGACGAAAGATTTAAACTTTTTTATTATAATAATTTACTTTATAATTGAACTTTTATTTTGACATTATTAAAAGTGTATATGTTAAAAGCATACCCAAGTGTGTTAAGAAACCTGATCATGAAAGTGTCTCTCTTAAAGTAACTTAAGAGGCCTTTTATATCAATATTACATTATCTGCAGGAACAGTTTTGAATTCATAAAGAGCACTACAAGTGCACATTCAACAACTAAAGTATGAGAGAAACATGAATACATAGAATATTATTACAGAAATAATATAATATACTTTTAAAGAATATACTCTAGAATATAGGGGCCACCGGCAGTGGGGATTTCTTTAAGACTGCAAGGGAAGTTCGGCTTCCCCTATAATGTCAAAAAATTAATGGTTGATTATGTACTATTGTGTTCAAATTTTATTGACTAATAGTGCAGTTTGAAACACTCTATGGAAGGCAGTTGGTTCAGAATCAGCTACATATAGCAGGTGTGTGTGTGTCTTTGTGTCATACATTCCGTGTGTGTCAGAGCATTAGTCGAAGCTAGCATCTATTGACTTCAATGGGCTGCTTCAAAACTAGACGGTCATTGGATAAATGCTGCGTTATGTCCCGCCCACGCTACAGCGTGAATGGAGGAGTGTGCAGGAGTGATGATTGATTGACAGCGATGTTGTACTATAACAAGTCTCTGACCTATTTCTTGTTAATAATACATTTCTCACATTTATACACCTTATTTAATATTCATTCATTCATTCATTCAGGCTAGAATATTTTCAACAATTCCACACAAAGATTCATAAAAAACCCTTGTACTCACTTCTTCTGTAGGTGAGGCTGGATCACGAATGATTCATGCGAACATAGATGCATTTAGGTAGATCGGGGTCAGCGCATTCCCTTCAAAACAAAAGTAACGTTAATGCTTTGAGTCTTCAGTGGCTCAGATGTCGAGAGTAAATGATGAGTGCTATATGCATTATTAAATCCAACAACTAAACGCCTCAATCGCTTAATTGGAGACATCTTGTCTTCCCTGCACCGGAGTCAACACATTGTTCGACAGCTCTCAGCTCACTCAGGGGGGCTGGTCTAAGGTAAGACGGTCTTGTCAATCAATTATTGTGGGAGGGGCCTGTACAGAACTATGTCATTCTGACAGGAATCTCAGAACAGCCTGATTTGAGAAAGGGGATTTTAAAATAGGCATTAAAAAACACTGGGTGGATTTTTATCATAGTAGGATAGATGTGTACACACACCTCCAACACACATTTATGTTCAAACAACTTGTAAAGTGAATTTTGCATCCTGATGACCCCTTTAAATCTGAACTGAGTAATGATTTCAGACACCTAATTATGTATTATTTCCAATTAAATTCCAATTAAATTAAAATGTATTATAGTTTATATTTACATTAAAAGCAATTAGTTGAACTTACCAGTGCTTTTATGACACCTTAAGTAGGACGTCAGTCCATCATCTTTATATGTCATCATATATGTAAAAAATACATTTGTAGTTTCACATTTAAAATACATAAACTCTAAATGTAACATCAAAAAACAAGTAAAATAATCAGGTACTTTACATGTGCTTTAGTATGTCAGTCAAAACATCAAAATAAGTGTACTTACTTTAACCATGCCAAAATATTATTAAAACATAATGGTGAAACTTTAACCATCCAAAACCACTGGAAGCCATATCACTTATTTAAAGCACAACAAAAGATTATTAAAACTTGTCTTTACTTATTAAGAATCAGTCACATTGTTCTTTAAATCTCAGTCACTTTAGGTCATGAGTATACTTTTGAATCAATAATACTTATTTTTCATAAAGTATAGCACTGTGACAACTTAACCCACACTGTAACATGTGTCTCAGACTTTAAGGTGTCTATAAAGAACCTGACTTAAAACAACCCCACCTTGATAAATATTCACTGGAGTAAAGAGTGTGACAAATAGCCCCGTCTCCCTGTAGCGTATAGTCATTTAATTACTAAATGATCATTTAATGGTTTCTGAGGAGCACAGTGGACATGTTTACAAGAAGGGTCTCCCTATTTCAAAACCACATTTCTGAGAGGGCCATTATCTGTTCTCATCCACAGACAATCATCACAACGACTTTGTGCATCTGTTCTCAGAATCATTTAGCGTTAATGGGGCTCAGAAACAGTATTTCATATCAACAGTTCGTTAACGTGGCTGCGCTGAGAGCCAGCAGAGAGCTGGTCAAAACCTCACAGCTACAGTTTAACCTCCCAAACGGCTGGAGGGTGGGTGGAGATAACACACTTGTTTTTCTGCATTATGTAAGGCGTCTATAAGTAGCCCAGCAGCTTGCACATCCCTTCCTCTCTAAGGAGACAAACTGAGCAGACTTCACCCTTGTGTCTGGCAAGGGTTCAGACCTTCACGGATGCTGTCGTTAATTCACTTAGGCTTCATTAATAGCTATAAGATAACAACTAATTCAAGGAAATAAAATATGAGCTATTGGCATTTGTAAATATAAGACTTCAGTTTTCAGGGTCACATGATCCTTCAGAAATCACTCTAATATTTTATATAACATTTATGATATTATTTTTTTTTTTTCAAATCAATGCTGTTGTTTTGAACTCTTTATTCCTTAAAAAAGACTGAAATAAAAATGTAACATGGTTTCCACAAAAATGTTGGGCAGCACAACTGTTTTCAATATTGATAATAATCAGATTTCTTGAGCATCAAATCAGCATATTATTATGATTTCTGAAGATCATGTGACACTGAAGACTGGAGTAATGATGCTGAAAATACAGGAATATTGTACTATATATTCACATAGAGAACACATATTTTAAATTGTAATAATATTTCACATTTTTACTGAATTTATTGTATTTTTAATCAAATAAATGCAGGCTTGATGAACACAAGACATTCTCTCAGACATGAATGGTAGTCTATCTATTTATCCATCTATCTGTATACATATATGCATGATCTCCATGCTGACCGAGCCCGCATTGCTCACCCAAGAAAGAACTCATCAGGTCTCCAGCAGGCCTTTATGTGGTGTGATTGTCCTTTTCTAAGCTCCTTTTCTACCGAGAAGCCCATCGTTGTACAATCTCCTCTATCTTCTCTTTTCTGCCTTTTGACTTGAGTCTCAAAAGAATTTATTCAGGCCTACTGAGCACATTACCTGCAATTAAATAGACACAAACACTGAGAGTTTGAGTTTAGAATAATAAAAACACAAGCTAATGTGATGCATTAGTGCCCGGTGTCTAAAACATCCCGTCCCACATCGAGTAGTGTTTTCACACTGCTTTTATGTGCAAAGACAATAGGCCTCTCTTGCATTCGTGCATGGGCTTTAATCTGGCTTACTTGCACTTTTAGATAAATAAAATCTTTGCTTTCAGTTGTGCTTCTCCCTACCCAAATTTAACTTCTCCCGTCTTTATCAGTCACAAAAGAACAAGTGCTCTCAGGGATAGCGGCCTGTTTGCATTGCACTATCATTCATAGCTGGATTGTATGAGGTGTTGACGCTCCACTCTGTGATAAGACTTCATTGTGTGTTAAAGAGACATGTCTTTTGGCCAGACCTCAGCTTTGCTAATATTTGAAGTGTCTTCTTTCACAGGAGTTGATGTGGTGAGAACTGCTGTTGGTTTCTTTGCATGGTCCAGTGTAAATGTAAGAATGATGAAGAAGGTAAAGCCACCTGAAATTTCCAACTAAGGACACAATGCTAGACCGGATAATTAATTAAATTGTATAAATGTTCATGCATTTCAGATCTCAACCTTAGGTTGTTCGTGTCTTTAACTGTCTTTGTCCTTTCAATGAAAGTCAATGGGGTCCAAAACAGCACTGGACCCCAATGACTTAAAAAAATGCACGTTTGAGTAAATCATTTACTTGGATCTTCTAATGGCAGGCTACGTCTTACAATCTGCTCAAAATAAACCAAAGACACCCAACTGATTCAAGTGTGCTGTTCAACTAAAGCTTGCTACTGTAAATCACTGACTCAAAATTGGTGATAATGGACTATTATGTACAGATGACTAATCCATTTAATGCAGCTGAACGCTCTTGGATCTCTGTAATTAATTACGACACTGCCTCGTTTCCATTCCTCTCAGGGGGTTTCTAGGGACTCCCACTGTGAGGGGGATTTTGGGCTACGATTGCCCATGTGATGGTTGCCCTATGGTGAGATTTCTCACAATAACACAATGAAGGTAGTGAAAATGGCCGCAGGTTAGGAGTCATTTACAACTGAATACCACAAATACAGGAGAGATAACTGTGTTTACTAATATTCATTTTAATGTGTCACGCACAGAAACTTACATTAACCTGAGAAGAAACGCCTTTTCTGTGAGATTTACCATTATATGAGTTATTTGCATTATTGTTTAAGTTGCATATAATGCAACATATTGAAGGAACTTCTAGTTTTTGGGAGGGCTCAAATTAATGGCTAGTTTGAGTTCATTCAAGGCTGATAAAGCTAAAATATTTCCCTCAAAACTATAGCTCTTATACAAATGGTTATGTAAGTATAGGTCAAAAAAGCTATTATAACTTGCTAATGTTATTTTTGTATCAGTAACATGCTACTATAGTATTTTAATAATATAATTTATAATTAAAAGTTTAGTAATTGTGTAGTGATTTTGTCATGTTTATTTGTTTGTTTGTTTTTTAAAATATTGATTCAGTTTTTTTTTAATTCAGGGTTATTTATTTTATTTCATCAACTTTAAAGGAAAATGGGAAATGCAGAAACAAAAATAAGTTTGTTTTACTGTAGACCTGTAAAATAATACACAAACACACTTGCAGTTAGCCATGTTTAGAGCTATTTTAGAAATAGACTTTCTTCATTTAGCTAGTTTATAGTGATTTACAGTTCATCTGAGACCCACGTTGTATTAAAGTTTGTGCTTGCTCTTTGTGAAACAGGACACAAGCAAACTTCCCTCACTCTTGAGGGGGTGTGAACCCGGCACTAAAGCACGCCACTTCAAAAGATGGGCGGGGTTAGAAGTTTCTGCTTATAAAAGGAGATTCCAACAGTGGGGTTGTAACAGAAGCAGAGCCTGACATCCGTTGTTGAGCAGTTCAACTCATCCTTAACTGCATATAAAGAATCACAGCCAGGCATCTTGAAAATGCCATCAAATTTCCTCACGCCCTTCCTCGAGTTGGATGATGAATTCTGCAAGGTAAGAATATGAGTTTTGTTTTTTGAAACTTTATGGATCTAGCTCATGCATTTAAACAAGAATTAAATCAATTTAAAGGAATAGCTCACTCAAAAACATGGAAACCCAGTCAATGTTGTTCCAATCCTTTGTGACTTTCTTTAAATATATTTTTTGTACATTCAATACACGCCAAAGGAGACCAAATAAACTTTTGTTTTGGATCCCACTAACTTCAGAATACTTTTGTGTGAACTACACTCTTAAAAGTAAAGCTTCCAAAAGGGTGTTATTGTAGTGATGCCATAGAACCATTTGTTGATTCCCAAAATAACCTTTCAGTGAACAGTTCCTAAAAGAACCATTTTGAAGAACATTCTGAAAATCTAAAGAATCTTTTTCGACTATAAAGAACATTTTCTGCATTTGAAAGGTTCCATGGATGTTCAAGATCCAATGATGCCAATAAAGAACCTTTATTTTTAAGAGTGTATTTGTGGTTCACATGCATTTCTATAGTTCTTTTCTTGCTTCATTGAAACTTGCGCACCACACAGTATACTGAGGTCTCTCTCTTTCTCTGTTCCCAGAGTTTCCACGGTATTGATCTGACAGAAGCCACACAGAAGCAGCGTGTGGTGGGATTCCAGCGCAGGCATTCCCTGTGCCCCGTGAGTCTTCCCAACTCTAAATTCAACGGCGACAGCAGCCCCTGGCCTCTGCCGGCCATCAACCAACACTGGAGCCACGAGAAGAAGCTACAGCTGCCGCGTTCCTCCCTGAACCAGATCCCCTTCAGAGTAGACCGCTCTGTAAGCATGATCGAAGGCCATGTGACCTGCGAGAGCCTGATGCCCAGCCCTCTTCCGCCACCGCCGGGTCTCAGCATCAGCAACAGCTCCATGACCTGCCCAAAGGCACTGGAAATGACCTCTACAGCACCGATGTCCACCCGCTACAAGACGGAGCTCTGCCGCACCTACGAGGAAAGCACCACCTGCAAATACGGCGCCAAATGCCAGTTCGCTCACGGGATGGAGGAACTTAGAGGCCTCAACAGGCACCCGAAGTACAAGACCGAGCCGTGTCGCACCTTTCACACCATCGGCTTCTGCCCCTATGGCGCTCGGTGTCACTTCATACACAACGCAGATGAGCAGAACGGGCTTTCGGAGAACACAAAGGGCATCCGAGAGCGACCGCAGCTCCGCCAGAGCGTCAGCTTCAGTGGCTTCTCCTCGCAAACTCAAACCCTCAGTGGTTTCCACGCCGTTCCGGATGCCCTAGCCTTCTCCAGATCTTCGTCCGTATCTCCGCCGCCGTCCACCGGGAGTCCCGACCTGCTGTCTCCTTTGTTCCCCGAACCGGGGACTTTGAAGCACAGCCACCCCTTTGCAGATCTGGGTGCCAGCAGGAGCTTCTACGCCATCAGTGACTCAGAGAGCGTGCAGAACCTGGCGTTTGCGCTCACGGGCCTGCAGCGAAGCGCCTCGGCGGACTCTCTCTCCGATCAGGACGGCTACACCAGCTCCAGCAGTCTGAGCGGCTGCGACTCTCCTGGAATCGACGGTCGACGACTGCCCATCTTCAGTCGCCTGTCTGTCTCTGACGACTAGAAACCATTACCTGTGCATATTGCATGCTCGCCCAAGCAGATGTTTTTCTGCAAATGTAATGAACGCAATGTATACTGTTGTATACCAGTCTGAAGCTGCAGTGGGAACTTAACTTTAGGTTATTTGTTTCGGCAATCGCTCTGTGGTGTTTTGTCTGCAGGACCAACCTTCCCAAGCCACCCATCTGTAGTCTAACCAAAGCCGAGCAACTTAGAGTATATACTTCTAGTGTAACGTCTAACCCGCTCCCTGAACATACTGTAGCCTTTAGTCAAGGCATTTGTATACGGACAGTATTACTGAGTAGTTTTACCCATAGTCCTTTGTAAAAACGTATTTATTGCTTTTGTTGTAATATGCATTGGTTGTTTTTGTTTTATATGCATTTTGAAGAAGGAACAATGTAGATAAGGCTTTTTGTTTGTTTCTTTGAGCCCACCTGTCTGCTTTGCACGAGCTATATCTCTTAGCTTTAATTAATGAAAACCAGCTGCTCACAGTCTCAAAGTTGGAATCTCAGGATCCTTTAAAGTGCTATCGACACACTCCACGTTCTTTGTAAGTAATAGCAGTCAGAGATATCCACAAGAAAGAGTCAAAGATGTTCATATGCAAGCCAGCGTGAATCTGAACGTGACAATGTACCAGAAAGAAGTCAAGTTATACTACGGCCTTCGTCTTTTGCACTCTGAGAGGCGAAACTTGTCATTTGCAAGTAATAACATGAACTGTGAGTTCTGATGTTCATAGGTTGTATTTCATTGTTGTTTTTTCTCATCTTTTTGCCTTGTGATAAGACACGCTTTTGCCTTTTGTTAACTTAAAACTTATTTATTTAGTTTTTCGAAGTGGGAAAACAGTATATTGTGTTGTGCTTTCGTTTCATGTTTGTTTATATATAATTTAAATAAACTGTTTACATTCCATGGGATGGCAATGCCCATTTTCATTATAATATATTGTTTTCAAATAAAGTTTGAAGGGAACAGAAAATATATTTTGCCTCATTCCTTTACATCTCTTCTAAAGTGCTACTGAATGTCAACGTGTGGCTATTTACTCACTTCTGGTGAAACTTCTCAAGCATTGCTTATTACAATGTGATGCCCTCCACTCAGATTTAATTTTAAACACAACACAAACACCCCCTCCATCTGCCTTCTAGAAAAAAGAAAATTGCATACTTGACAGCTCTTTTAATTATTCAAGCTGAAAACACACACAAAGGACAAGGGAACAGATGAAGGCTTTTGTGTGTTGCTTTGCTCATTGTTCCAGTATTTGAGCATGGAAGACTAAGAAACATCCCACTGTCACACACGGTCATGGACAATAGCCAAAGGTCTCGCTGCCTTTTATTGAGACAAGGCTGGGCACTAAATGAAATGCAGGGGCATTTCTCACATCAGGGCTCCTTTGTGAGGCCAATCTCCTTTTCTTAACAACATCTGTATGCTAATGGTGTGGCAGAAGGGAGGAGTGATTTGCAAGTCTATTGCAGAGCGGTAGGTCTTACCAGACACTGCTGACTCCACACATGCAGCTGAGAGGCCTGGGGAGGCGGGGGTATTCATCTGGACACTTGAATCACTTCTGCTAAAACCTGAGAACCATGACATGATTCCACTGTTTATGCTCCTAGTTCAGATCCCCACAGTCTGACAAGCACTACAGCAATCCCTCCATTTAAACACCCAAAACACACTGGCGTTTGCTTTCAGCTCTTGTTGTGTTTTTAAGCTGTAATATCTTGTCTCTTTTCTGCAATTCACTAAATGGGGCTTTCAGGGGCAACTCGTGCTACAGACTTAGTTTGGAGCTACTGCCACCTTGTGGTTAATATACAAAAAAGGCTCTGTATAGGATATGCACATGGTTGGAAAATATATAATATTCCTTTTGAGCTCATTTAAGGCAAGATATTACAGACAAAGTGATGTACCATGCATTGGTCAGTTTTGGGCTATTTTGCTTCCATAATTTGTTCCATAATTTGTTTTCATAAGTGGAAATAAAAGATCCAAAATACACATTTAAGTGTGTTTTATTGCACTTGATCTATTTGCATCTGTAGAGTTAAATTACAATACATATCTTTAAATTCTCTCAAAATCCGTTCCTATATATTACAAAGGGTTTTACAGAGAGGTTTGTTCAGATTTACAACATTGTAACCCCAAAAAAAACAAAAGACAAATAAAAACCATGGTTTATTTATTTATTCATTCATTTTTGGCTGCTGATTGAGGTTTTTTTTTATTATAAAAAATATACAAATAGAGATCCAAAATCCTCTCTGCAAATTGTTTTATATTTTTTACTTTAATATGTCAACAAAATGAAATGAGACTTTCTTCTGGAAATGTTTGAGAAATGCATATTTAATTATATAATGCATATTTAAACATAACATTTGAGAAAACTTGTAATACAAATGTACTGTGATTAATCAACTGGTGTAAATATGGTAAAATATATTTGTTAAAATGTTTGCCCTTTTAACCAGTTGTGGCTTGCCTTAATTATAAAATTAAAAGATGTAAAAAGTAATAAAAAATTGAACTTAATTGAATTAAGCAAATAATAAAAAACAAAGCAAAAGGTGTAACATCAGGCAATATATAAAAGATATTCCATCCATCTTGTAAATGATGCAGCTCTCCTTTCCGACCACACGAGGTCAGCAGAACTTTTCAGACCCTCCTAGTGACTTGCCCCCAAAAAGAAAAGTGACTAGCAACAATTCTAGCGACTTCTTGGACACACCGAGTCTCTTTGACTTGCGAATCTCTCGCTGGTATACTACACGAGAGCGAGATCTTGCTTGCCTTTCACAGCGCGCACACTGCTGTGTACTGTGTCAGAGTACTGCTGCATGTCCTCATTTAACGTCCTTAACTTCTTGACGCTCTGCATACTTCAGTGCATGCAAAAAAAAAACAATAACAAAAAACGAAACTCTCCCCACCCTTCCTTCCTTCCTCTCCCCCCCCTCTCTCTCTCTCTCTGCTCTCTTGAGCAGTACATTCAGTTAAAATAGATGATGTTGCTTCTCTAATTTTACATGCAAATATATTCGAAAACACGGCACAGGAATTGTCTTTGTTTTTGCTTATGTTATGTTATATGTTATGTTATGTTACTTATGTTAAGTTATGTTATGTTATGTTACTTATGTTATGTTATGTTATGTTATGTTATGTTATGTTATGTTATGTTATGTTGTTATGTTATGTTGTTATGTTATGTTATGTTATGTTATGTTATGTTATATGTTACATATGTTATGTTATGTTATGTTATGTTACTTATGTTATGTTACTTATGTTACATACGTTATGATATGGTATGGTATGTTATGTTATGCATCCCTCCTCCCTACTCCTAGGTAGGATCTGTCCCAGAGTCCAGTCGTATGTAGTACTGCCCCAAGCCTGGGCCAGTCCATATCAGTGTCTCCACATGTTACCTCCCTTCGGGCAGGATGTGGCCTCCGTAGTGCCCTTCTCCGGAAGGCTCGCTTCCCTGCCGTTACGACAAGCTGTAACAACAAATAGGAAAGACTTGAAACCGTCTTTCACTGAAGGTCGAAATCCCTTCCGATTCCGTGGGGAAAGGAACAGCGGCTTGGCTATCTCCAGCAGCGATGTACTCAGTGGTCCTGGTGGGCACCAAAGTTAGCGAATTTGCGCTGGAGCTGTGGGATGGTTGCAACCTCTTGCATGGCATTTGTCTGTCACGCGCTCGCTTATCAACATCTGTATGCCACAAGGTTGTGACGGGGTTCAGCTTGTGGCGCTTTCCATAGGACCCCTATGTCGTCACGACATAACTCGTAGTGACCGACAGATAGGGAACGTCTAGGTTACGTACGTAACCCCCGTTCCCTGATGGAGGGAACGGAGACGTTATGTCCCCATGCCACAATCTTGAACCATCGCTGGTTGCCAGGGACTCGTCTCGGCTCCTCAGCGTAAAACCTAATCAGTGGATGCACCTGTCGCCCTTTTATACCCGTATGCACAGGTATGCAAAATCCACTAGCCAATTTCATTGGCGTTTTCTCTTAAGTCAGAGATGTTCGGGGCTTCCAGGTAAATCCCCTATGTCGTCACGAAATAACGTCTCTGTTCCCTCCATTTGCGTACGTTACCTAGACGTTATGTTATGTTTTGACACATTTCAGTCACTATTTCATATTTATCCCATTGACTGACAACAGAAACAGCTAATTAAATAAATGAAAACAGTTTTATTAAGAATTTGTCTGAATTAAAATACAATGTGACCACAAAGAGGCAAACAAATGTAAAAGGCAATTGGGCATAAAAAAGGCAATACGGCGTGATGATGTAATTGATATGCTAATTGGTGCATGACGTTATCTGGCGACATTTATCGACTTTACAGACTGGCTTTAGCTACTTTCCATTGAAAAAAGTTGGCAACACCAGATTAAATCTGTTTTCCTCTTGGGGCTCAGTCGCCCATTAAGACACTTTAAGATGTCAGTGCTTTCACTAAACATTTAAAATGAATAGATCCATTTAATTCGGAGCAGTTCCTGGTTCATTTGACTGATATTCCACTGGGAGCTATTAAAGGACTCTTGCATTATGCACAATTTAACATGCATTAAGTAACCTAAAATATGTATGTTAATGCATGGATATTGTGCATTTCATTTTTATAGCACTTTTTGTAAAATGTTTCCAAAGCAGCTTTATCCAAAATGTGCCGTAACGTCTCAAGTGTTCCTGCCAAAATCAACTGTGACGGGAAAAACAATGACAGCGGGGGGGAGCATTTCCGGCCCTGGCACCGACAACATGACTTAATATATATTACATTATTTGATACAGTAAGACAATGTTCAATGCATAAAGATAATGATTATGGATGGATAATAATGTAGCATACATAGTCTATCTTAAAAAGACTGCAGATGCAAGGTGTGGTCTGAAGAATACTAACGAGTGTAAGAAATTAAGACAACATCATTAAATGATAACGCTGCACAATTGAGTGAGTAAGGGTTTTCTTTTACAGGAAACAGCTACTGGCGAACAGCATTTATCACCCAAGTTTTTCCTCTCACAAGTATAAATCAGCCTGAAGATTGTGTTTTCGTCTATTCAGTCCAAAGCTGCATGACTTTGTTTCCTTATTAAGAAGAAATATAGGTGTTATTTTATTTTAGGTGAACTATCCCTTTAATACTTTAATCACAGTTTCATCAGAATATGTAGAGGGCTGTGAGAGTCACTTTTGTCAAATGTAAATAAAAATCATTGTGAAAAATACATGCATGGAATGTGCATTAGTAGATTACTTCCTATCTTAAAAGTATATATATAAACACTAGTTGTATGCTAGTGTACTACTTGTTCCACCAGAGGTTCAGTAAAAGGCTTCAAATGCACATAAACAGAAACAGCGCCATCTGTCTGCTGAATACTGTAACAGAACAGAATGCTGCGGTGCCGGGGAGCAGTTGGGGGTTCGGTGTCTTGCTCAAGAGCACCTCAGTTGTAGTATTGAGTGTGGAGAGAGCGCTGGACATTCACTCCCCCCACCTACAATTCCTGCCGGCTGAGACTCGAACCCACCACAAACTTTGGATTACAAGTCCAACTCTCAAACTATTAGGCCACAACTTCCCATAACAGACAGATACTGTGGTCCACAATCTTTGTGAAACTCTATTGAGTGTTAATCAGCAGTTAACACAAAGAAGATGAAATCGCATTGTCAAATACAACTCTCTCATTTCCTCATGACTTCCTGTGAGAATGAACGCAGACTTTAAAGAGCACGTCAAGTGTTTGATCAAACGTTCAAGCTGTATCATAAACTGTACATCGAGTAGAACTACATATGTGACCCTGGAGCACAAAATGTAGAAGATTTTTATTATTCAAAATATGAATTAATCAAGTATAATCCAGGTGAATTTAGACATTTATGTATCAAGTTATTCCTCCATTATAAGCATATATAGATGTGTGCCTGTGTGTGTCCGAGGCCTGCATAGATGGATTGTGCAGACTCTCGAGTGGTGTAGAGGAGATAAGTCCACTGGCTGTCCCTCAGGATACAGAGAAATTATATTATCTTCAGTCAAACTCAAATCCACCACACAGAGAAGAGATTCAGGAGGGATAATAATCTGGACTAAATCTGAACTGTCCATAGAATTAGTCAAAAGTGAACAGTACCACGTGGCTGAAAATAAAAAGAGGCATTATATCAACATCTCAGCCCGTCTTTCTGTGTGCCATATACATACCACCCTTGGAGTCTCCCTATTTCCAAGAAGAAACTTTTCCAAACATAGAGCAAGAAATCAGCCATTTCCAGACCCAGGGAAATGTGCTGTTTATGGGTGACTTCAATTCTAGAACCGGTGACAAATTAGATTTCATAGAATCACAAGGCTCCAGATTCATTACCGGCAATAACAGATTGTTTCCTCCTCCCCCCCCAGACAGAACTGTGATCCGCAGGTGAACGCTCACGGACGGCAGCTGCTGCAGCTCTGTCAGAACCTGGCTCTGTACATCGTCAATGGAAGACTGCGAGGAGACTCTCTCGGCCGATACACCTACAGCTCAGCTCTTGGTAACAGCACTGTAGATTATATTATCACAGATCTGGACCTTTCCTCTTTGAGAGCATTCACAGTCAAACCCCTGAAACCTTTCTCAGACCACAGCCAAATCACACTCTATATAAAGCAATCTGAAACATCACCCACACCAATTAGGACACCATATCAAATGATCAAAATTATGTCATTCAAATGGACAGAAAACAGAGCCACTAATTACATCAATGCTGTTGAATCTCCACTCATTTACACTCATTTCAAACACAGTTTTAATACCCTAAAAACCAATTCTGCATCAATCAGGAAGTACAAGATCTAAACAACATATTATACAAAACATCACAAAAGAGTAATTTGACCACTGTTAAACCAAAGAAAAAACGTCTAGATACTGACAAATGGTTTGATTTGGACTGTAAGGCTCTGAGAAAAAACCTCAGGAATTTATCAAATCAAAAACACCAACAGCCAGATAAACGCTCCAGGTCTCAGGGACCAACACACACATTCACACTAGCACACAGAACCATCAAGACCACAAAAACATACACCTACCTCGGCCTGAAAATAACTCCAACTGGTAACTTTACTTTGGCCGTGAATGGGCTCAATGCCATAAAAAGATCCATTCAAATTGACATCCCAATCCAAATCTGGCTCAAACTTTTCAAAGCAGTAATTGAACCAATTGCATTATATGGCAGTGAAGTGTGGGGTCCTTCTATAAAAATTGACTTCTTAAATTGGGAAAAACACCCGATCGAAACTCTACATTTAGATTTCTGTAAAAGAATACTCAAAGTCCAAAGAAAAACTCCAAACAACGGATGCAGGGCAGAATTAGGCCAATACCCTCTCCTTCTAAACATCCAAAAAAGAGCCATCAAATTCTGGAAACACCTCAAAACAAGCAACCCCAACACATACCATTACAAAGCCCTCAAACACCAAGAGCTGAGCGTAAGTAAGAGTCCCCTGTGCCAGCTGGTGCTGAGACTGACCGAGATCAGCCAGCTTCAGGACACACACACTCACACACATTATAAACACTGAAAAACACAAGTACATCACCCATTGGACAAACACCACTAAAAACCAGCACAAACTGGAATGTTATTCGGCCCTAAATCGAGAATACACCATGGCAAGCTACCTGAGCGCCGTGAGTGATGTGAAACTCAAGAAAACATTGACGATGTACAGACTCAGTGAACACAGTCTGGCCGTAGAGACGGGCCGGCGCAGACAGACCTGGCTCTCTCGTGAGGACAGACTCTGCTCGCACTGCATGCTGGGAGTGACGGAGACGGAGCTGCACTTCCTCACAGAGTGCCCAAAATATACAGATATTAGAGACCTCTACTACCCCAAAATTAATCATATATTTCCCCAATTTAACATTTGTAGCCCAACCCAAAAACTCAGCTTCATTCTTGGTGAAGAAGCCAAATGTGCAATTATTGCTGCAAGATTCGTAACATCGTCTCATCTCCTGTGGGACAGCCAGAGAGAAACACACACACACACACACACACACACACACACACACACACACACACACACACACACACACACACACACACACACACACACACACACACACACACACACACAGCCCAAACACACACACATTAGACCTACACACATCTATATAATGTATATAATGTTCACATCTCTTCCGTTGTTCAGTTCAGTTGTTACATGATTTCTGTATTATTATTAGAGGTGGGCATAGATTAATTTTTTTAATCTAGATTAATCTAGATTAATTTTGGAATTAATCTAGATTAATCTAGATTAAAATGGCTCATTTGAATTCTGCCGAAGGCATTCAGAATATGTGTGCTACCCAAATAATGACTAAAAGTAAGTCTTTGAGAACGGGTTTCTCAAGCCAGGTGGCACATTAGACCAGGGGCTCATCTCCTGTTTCCAAAATGCATCACAAACTTTAATCTCTTCCCGTCCCAATCCCACGAAAAAACTGGAGTAAAATCCCGTTATTTGGGTAACAAAAAAGAATGACTCCCGGAAGAATGACTCCCATTCCCTCCCACTCCCGTGTTGTTGTTTTTTTTTTTGCCGATAACTGTCAATTACAGTAAAAATATAGTACAGATCACAGCGTGCCCACCGTATTAGTTGAATAAAAACCCAAAATGTCGTTTTTTGTTATTATATTGAACTGAAAGCCATCTTATTATGCACAGTGTTGCACAGATTAAATTTCATGTAAATCATCCATGCTAACACACACGTCTTCTATTTTTATTTTTTAGACATTTCACTCTCTATAGATATATTTTTCTATGTACTGTATTTTTAGATATATTCGAGTTTTGAAGTTTCTCGCTCAAGTTCACATGAGACCTAAAGCGCATCCTGTTTGCTTAAAAGCGCAACGTTTCGTTGTTATTCTGAGTGCACACAAATAAACGTAGAGTCTTTACAGATTCGAAAGATGTATTAGGCTACTTTTATCTGTATGACCAAAAATGACGGAGATTTTAAGAGCAAGTGAGCGCACCGAGCCTGTCCTGCAGCAAACGCTTCCACACAAACACTTCAATAGCGCACATTTCTCTAGGTTAACATCATATTGAGCGGCCATGTAAAGTTGCTACATACATCTTTCAGATGAAAAGCCATATTTGAGGTTGATGAATGATAGATGAGCGTTTGGATGTCCTGCCCGATTGTATTACCACATAGACCAGCCGTTAACAATCTGTCCATCACGGACTGCGAGCCTCTAGTTCAAGACTGCTCGCCCCTACAGTGCAATTCGGCTAGGTATACATCCGCACTAAAATATCAGGGTGAAAGTCATCATAGCTTGCGTAGTATAGACCCAGCTCCCAACCCAACTTTGAGAATAGATTATCGGCGATATTTTTTTATCGCCGATAAGAGTCTCACGTTAACGCAGCACGTTAACGCCGATAACGCCCACCACTAATATATATATATATATATATATATATATATATATAGGCTATGTAACATGTTAGATAAAAAAAGTATCTCAATATATACCTTGTATAATACATTCACTCATATTACAGTATTATGTAAAATATATATATATATATATATATATATATATGTGACCACCCTGCTGTGTAGAGTTTGTGTCATAAAAATATTAAATTATTTGTATATATTATGTTATGTATTTACGTACGTCTATTTCTATTTACATGTGTATATAAGTTTAATTTAAATAATTTTAATGAATTTGTACTGGACAGTACTGCTGCATTTTACGAATTCCTGGTGACAGTTGAGAGAGAGTAGAGTTACCGTGACAACCGCAGCGCATCCTCAGACAACAAAGAGGACCGCTTGGGCAACCACTAACTCTTGTCTCTGTCTCTCTCTTTTATTGTTAAGGGAGTACTACATATATATATATATTTTACTAGAATGTATTACCATACATGTTGTTTTATATTAACTATAGATACAGCTATATATCACATATATACACATGTTTTAATTATATTTTTTATTATGTATCATTTTTTAAAATTATAAATAGATAAAAATAAAGATAAATACTTTACTCTACTTAGATCTTTACTCCAAAAATACAATTAGAAGTGTCACCAGCAGGTGGCAGCGTTGTTTGTGATGTTTTCTGTATATTTGGCAGCTGTGGTTGAGAATAGAGATCACACTATGAAGAAATGTCATTTTGATGTGTTCTCAAGCCAAGCGCGGGTGTATTCCTGTAGTGCAGACGGCACTGTAATCATCTGGGACGTCCCTTCTCTGAAGGTGAAGAGGCAGTTTCATCTGTCCTGTGACAGACTGCAGTCCATTCAAGTGTACGATGATGCCTTATGGTGTGGTAAGTTTGTCATCAGCCTGGTAAAACTGTCCAAAACCGTCCAAAACTGTTGTTACGCTCTAATTCATAGGATAGAGTTTTTACATACATTCAACAAAAGTGATCAGATGGCCATTTTTCTGTTTTTGACAATGGATAGCTTGACATTATTGAGGTTAACCAGAATATATACATTATTTAATTTAAATGTAGCATGTGTTTGTTGTTTGTGAAGGTGCTAGAGATTGTGTCATGAAACTGAGTCCCAATGGAGATCTGCTTTTTAAGATTTCTCTCCCAGATGAAGTGAAAACTACATCCTTCAGCAGGGTCACACTGCTTATGGAGGTTTGTATCATCTTTATGGTCTTCTCAGAGTATCAGCTGTAACCAAATATGACCCTAAATAAGATAAACCCTTCCTAAAATTAATATACATATATACATTCATATTCTCATCATCTGTATTGCTGCTATGTGTACATACCCGGTACAACCCGTTTGCACATCCCTCTTGTTCATATTACTAATTATTAAGTCCCAGTATACTGGTTTTGCACAGCTTATTTGTTTTGCACTTTTTATTCTATTGCACATTTTACTCTTTATTTCTCTTTTTTTACCTATATATATGCTCTTGTGTTGTGTTACTTTTATATAATTTTTATTTTTATTATTTTGCACTGTCCACTGAGCGGATCTGATTTGATTTACATTTCACTTCTGATTATACCCTGTATAATTTATTATGTGACGAATAAAGAAACCTTGACCTTGAACCTTGACCTTGACATAAAGTTCAGATTATATTGTTTAAATGGGTCTTTATACAGACATACAAAAGGCATGTTTTAAATTATAAATATTTATTTATAATTCTAATTTGTGAGTATTTATGGTATCTCTGTGAATGTGATGCGTTGCAACTTAAATTGTTCTAGTGTGTAGTTTTTCCTTGCTGTTTGCACAAACACATTTGACACCCAGACAGCCAGAGAGGTTGGCCATGCCACTAAATGGTGTGAATTGCATAGAATTATAATGTGCTCAGATATAATCAACAATCTCAGGCTCTTGTTATGTTTTTATAGAAAAGACAGATCTGGACAAGTTTCACAGACTCAGCTGAGCTTTGTGTATGGGACTCCAGTGACCCCGTCAAACCGCCTAAATGGGTCATACTCCCGGACTGCAGTTGGGTCACCTGTATGATCAGAGTGAAAGATCAGGTAAGACGTGACCTTTTACATGACATTTCCATGGCCATACCATATACACGCACGCACAAGACATGGTCTCCTCTTTCTCTTTCATTAGGTCTGGATTGGTTGTAGTGGTGGGTCAGGTCTCAGTAAGGTTGTGGGGAAGATCTTTGTGTTGGACTCTGAGAGCCTGATGGTTGAGAAGGAGCTTGAGGCCCATGAAGACACTGTTCAAGCTCTCTTCTCAGCAGAGGACCGATACATACTCAGTGGCTCTTCAAAACGTGATGGCAAAATCGCCATCTGGAGAGTGGATTAAACAAGCTGACACAACTTGATTATAAGTTTTATCAGCTTCATAAACAGGTGCATCAGGATATGAGACATGCAAGTTGTTCCTTAGCGGTCTCAACTTTGGGGAAGAAATGTATACTCAGTTTTCCTTAAAAAATGTCATGTAATCCCATAAATCTTTGGTGAGAAGAGCTGTTTATACTGGTTTTGATTGGAGTTTGTCAATGATGCAATATGACAACCAACTGTATCCTGAAGGTTGCAAATACTTTAAGGGAGTGAAAAACTACTACAAGGCTATTTTCTACAAATAGTCCTATGTTAAGAATCTCAATGGTCTCGGTGAAATTATATTTTTGTATTGCCTGAGTATGAGCAAAGCTTTTAGCTGTAAAATATAAATAAGTTTATTATATATTTTGGAATTAATTTGAAAGCTCTCAGTCCTTTGAAAGCTGTTCTTATTCAAGATAGCTGAATATAGCATCTGGTGAGGTTTGTGGAGCTGCCATGTACACAATTTCCTGAAAAGCCCTGGATCAAAGGGAATTGAGGTCCAAACACCAGCACTGCCCAAGGATGGCCTGCAGCCGTAATGAGTAGATTGTGTGACAGTGTGCCAGTCCTCGTGGTGTCTCTGGAGTGGCTTGTATGATTGTATGAAACCCTGTTTGATAGACACTACTGTCTCTGATTTTGTTATTGTAGATCTGTATTTATTTTATATCTGAAATATTTTGGGGGAATCTCACACTAAAATACCTGGGTTGTGTTAAATGTCTTGATTTTTCCCCTTCTTTTTACAATTGCATTAAGTAAAATGTATATTTTTTTAGACACATTATTGGCCTGGCTTAAATTGTGCTTGCATATTAACAATATATGACCCTGGACCACAAAACCAGTCATAAGTCGCACGGGTAGATTTGTAGCAATAACCAACAATACATTATTTGGGTCAAAATTATCTATTTTTCTTTTATGCCAAATTCAGGGTATTAAGTAAATATCATGTTCCATGAAGATATTTTGTAATTTCTGTAGTAATGTAATTATATCACCCTATATCTATCATACTGTATTTGTGCTAAAATAAGAATAAATTCAATACAACATTAGTAATAATACCATTGATTTTAATGTGTTTTATCCATTACAATAATAAGAATAAGGGGGTACATTTGTATTTATTCATAAATAAGTAAAAACAGGCTACTTTTTCTTACAAATTGCAATTTCTCACACAAAAATATTTATTTTCTTCTTTTGATTTTGAGGTATATATTTAAACTAACCAATAGGACAAAAATGTGCTTTACAAGTTTCATTAGATTAATTTAGCTTTGTACCAGAATCTCCTCCTATAGATCAGCCTATTGTTTTCCTTTGAATACACAGATTATTAAATGTCATGTCTTAAAATAGCAGTACTGATGTAGAGTCTGTGTTTATCTTTAATATTCAAATAAATATGACTTAATAAACATGGAGCCCCTCTTGCTCTGGAGGTGTTTGCAGAAGGGGCCCTTGGCTGATTTCTGCCGCCCATGCAGAGGACAGTGATTGGCTGATGTGTAACATTCTGACCCTGGGGTCAGCCATCTAACTGTCAGACGTCATTAGAAGGAATTTTGGGGATGTGTCTGGAAGACAAAGCCAGCACACATCCATCCTGTCCCTAAGTCCCCGGAGTGTGTGAGTGTAGGCGTGCAGCATATATCAGCACTTTCAGAGCTGCTGTGTGTGGCATAATAATTAATTCGTATAACTGAGAAGCAAAATAACAGACCAGTGATTCATGGAACTTATTAGGTTTGATGTCAAAGAAACATTTTGTGAGCATATTCTTGGATAAAGTTGTTAAGTACACCTTGGTATCATTCTGATGTAGTTAAGTGGGTGTGATGCAATAAGGTATTTTTCTTCCCTGTTGGTGGCAACTAGAGGTGGGCATAGATTAATTTTTTTAATCTAGATTAATCTAGATTAATTTTGGAATTAATCTAGATTAAAATGGCTCATTTGAATTCTGCCGAAGGCATTCAGAATATGTGTGCTACCCAAATAATGACTAAAACTAAGTCTTTGAGAACGGGTTTCTCAAGCCAGGTGGCGCATTAGACCAGGGCTCATCTCCTGTATGATTTTATTATTACTATTATTTTCTCTAGGCTTTACTAAATGTTCAGATATTGTAAATCATTTTCCATGTTGTCTTAGAGTAATGCTTTGGCAATACAAAATGTATGTTTTCGTCATGCCAATAAAGCTTTCTGAATTGAATTGAATTGAATTGAGAGAGAGCGCTAGAGCGCTAGAGAGAGAGGGAGAGAGAGAGGGAGAGAGAGAGAGAGAGAGAGAGAGAGAGAGAGAGAAGGAAGGGTGTGGAGAGTTTCGTTTTTGTTATTGTTTTTTGGTATTCACTGAAGTATGCAGAGCGTCAAGAAGTTAAGGAAGTTAAATGAGGACATGCAGCAGTACTCTGGCATAAACTGACTTATTCTGGATTTATTTTGATATACTGAGAAATATTGGGAAATCACATTTGTAAGTTAAGTTATGACTGGCTGTCATATCAGGGCCAATTATGTGACTAACACGGAGTGAATGCTATGATAGTTGTAGTTCACCATTATGCTTTTATGACCGCTGACACTGCTGAGGGTTCTGTCTCCTCCTTACAGAAGTATTCCTGTAATCTCCTAAATCAGGGAAATGCCATTTAGTGATAGGCCCTTGCAAAATTTTACATTGTGAGCGCCTGGTTAAAAAAACCTCAATCAGAAGAGTTATTTTGGTGCACAGCAGAATAGCTGGAAAGACATTCAAGTCTACACAGCCAAATCATTCAAAAAGATCAACCCTGTACACAAAAACAACGATTAAGAATAGCTGACAGCAGGAATGCACCAAATATACAGCAAGCGTAATGCAGAGCCAGAAGAGCAAAACAGAGTGGTTCAGAAGTACAGGTGTGAATGAACTGAAAATGAAGAGAGGTTCAGATGAGAGTGAACATAAAACACATTTCTGATTCAAGAGGATGAATGCACGCTGAAAACACAATGTCTGCAAGAGAACGGTCTAGGCATGTCCTACACTAGAGTCGAACCCACGACCTGAAAGGTTCAGGGCCAGTGTGTCACTCAGTCGAAGTACATTCAACAGGCTGCCGAAGAGAGCTTTCAATGTAAGAATGATAACACAAATGCATTACTTAGCATATTGACCCATTTATCATGCTAACATATCTTATGCTGATCTTATAATGACTAACTGCTAAAAAGTTATAAGTTCCCTTTCAATGGAACCCTGTTGTCTATTTACATCTTTCCCTCACTCTGCATTTAATGTACAAACAGCAGTCTATGAATTATTTAAAAAATAACATTAAAATAATAATTTTAATGAGTCATGCATCATGCGTGTCTGCAAAAAACTAGCTCTGAATTATGATAGGCTACAGCATAGCCTACCGTGTTCAATGTTATTTGGATATTGGCTTTCAGATTATAGTTTCTTTGTTTAGCTAGTGGTCATGATCTGGGCTGAGTGGGTATTTGAACAGGGCCGAGACTCACACAAGCGACACTGTTCTCACACTCTCACGCATTGAAAAGCACCCTCAAATGAAAGCAAGAGTACCATCAGTTTAAACTATAATAATAAGATATTGGAGATACAGACTTGGAGATATATTGAGAGATTGGTTAAACAGACTCTCTAGTGCGCATTAGTGTTTGCGCTCTGTTGCTACATAGTAGCGTTGAGCAATATTGCCAATTATATCTGTTAATTTCTTGAACTCCTGTGTTTGGCTATTACGTTCAAGTTAGTATTTTAGCATTAAGTAAAGAAGCACCACAATGTATGCGCATACTGTTCTGAATGTAATCAACGCATGTGCTTTCCTGCACAATAGTGATGCACGGATGAGCTAAAACGTCACCAGAATCCGTAGCTTATATAAATGATCCACTCGCCCACACCTATAATTTTGTCTGAGGACCCGATCCTCACCCGATCGTGACATTCAAGGTTCAAACAGTCATGAAAAACCTGGAAAAGTCATGGAATTTGAAAACAGACATTTTCAGGGATGGAAAGTTTTGGAAAAAATAAATAAACCCAGAAAGTTTTGGAAAAGTCATGCTTCACAATTCTCTGTACAATAAAATTATGTTTAATCAAGTGCTGAATTACTCATCCCCGCAGCTTTCGACTTCAAAATGAGGGAAATTCCTGCAAAAAATGAATTCATATATAGGTTAGATGAGTAAATAAATCAATCATTTGAAAACAGCGTGAGTGATTCAGCTGGACCGCGTCTTCTCTCTTTGACCTTCTCTTCACATCGGCACGTCTAGAGCTGCACGCTGCGAATGCGATACTTTACTCACGTTTCGGTACAGTTGATTGAATGTTCTATTGCCTAATCGGTCATTGTTGCATCGTCACAAACATGTATTATTTACATGTATTTTTAAGCCTTTTGGTACTCGCGCGCTCCAGAGGTGCTTTTCTGTGCGCTCACATTCACATCCAAAGCATGGCTTGTTGTGCTTAAGTGACCAAATACACACAACATGACGTCAAAATGGTCGTCCTGGCAAGTAAACTCATAAGCACTGTCGGTTTTTAAGTCTTAAGTTAATGTAAGTTACGAATGAAAACGTATGTGTATCAGTATCGGATCCGTGAAATAGGTCTTGAGACAGGATCCTAATAAAGCTGTGCAGTTTGTCATTGATGTTAATCAAACAACAAAAGACAAAAATCCTCACTGCTCTTGACTAAATAATGTTGTGTTGAATGACTTTAATATGTTAGTTTACAGTTTATTCAATTTCTGTAGGCTATTTAACACACGTTCATATTTCATACATGCATGTGATGTGGCCTGTTCATCTTTGGATGAAAATAACACATGCGTCGTGGTGCTCTCCATACTGTTGGACGCTGGTAACTCGGAGGAGAAGAATTATTGAATAAAGTCATTATTTTAGTTTTCTTCACAATCAAAAATTATTCTTGTAAAATTACAGTTGAATCCTGGATGCCACATGGACTGTTTTAAAGGGGTCATCGGACGCAAAATTCACTTTACAAGTTGTTAGAACATATACGTGTGTTGGAGGTGTGTGTACACCTCCATCCTATAATGATAAAATTCACCTAGTGTTTTTTTTTTATCTCAGTTTTAAAATCCCCTTTCTCAAATCAGGCTGTTCTGAGATTCCTGACATAGTTCTGTACAGGCCCCTCCCACAATAGTTGATTGACAAGACCATCTTACCTTAGACCCGCCCCCTTGAGTGAGCTGAGAGATAACCACCATTTTGTTGACTCCGGTGCAGGGGAAAATCAGAAGTAGATGTCTCCGATTAAGCGATTTAGGCATTTAGTTGTTGGATGTAGTTATGATTATAGAAATCATCATTTACTCTCGACATCTGAGCTGCTGAAGGCGCTGAGCATTAACGTTAATTTTGTTTTGAAGGTAATGCGCCGCCCCCGATCTATCTAAATGTGTCTATGTTCGCATGAATCATTCGTGATCCAGCCTCACCTACAGAAAAAGTGAGTATAAGGATTTATTATGAATCTTTGCAAATTGCCTTTCCTAATAGTGTGCTAGTTGTGCAGTTTTGCAGCTAAAGTAAACAATACTGCTCATCACTCATGAAGAGAGGGGCGGAGTCAGCAGAGCTCATTAGCATTTAAAGCAACATAAAGCAGCATTTTTACAAAAAACTGTGTGCTGAAAACAGAGCAGATTTTGACACGGTAAAGAAGGTGTTTTTTACACTACCATTGAGACCTTTAACCAATGTTATAGACTTTTCATTAAGACCCTAAAGATTCAAATCAACTTGTCGAAAATGGGCATCCGATGACCTCTTTAACAATGTCCTTATTATGTTTCTGGGCCTGGGAACATCAGTTGTGTTGCTGTCTATGGAGGGTCAGAAAGCTCTCGGATTTCATTGAAAATATCTTAATTTGTGGTCTTGCAGGCTTGGAACGACATGAAAGTGAGTACATTTTAATTACAGAATTTTCTTTTTTGGGTGAACTAACCCTTTAAGATTTAAAAAGATGTTTTCCATGTTGTGCAATGTGAGAAATGTGATGGTATATTGATGTTGATATTTTTGAGGTATCCCTTCTAGCTGAGCTCTTCAGATCTGGGCTGAAGCAGTAGGACATCTGGTGATTTCTTTGAGTACTCTTTTATGAACAGTGAGGTTCTGGACATAGGCCTACTACTCTTTTTACATACAGTTTCAGAGTTTCCCACTTGTAAGTACGACATTCTTTGGTCATTCATTTACTTGAAAAGCGTAATTACGATATTTAAGATCTGGCTTGAATCACATAAAGCAATAACGAGCAACAGTGCTGATGTTGTCTGAGGTGATGATCCCAGCCACGCTGATATTCAGAAAAACAGTGTGATTATATCATGACATATGATACTGCTTTTACACAACAGTTAAATTAACTAAAAGTTAATATAGAGCAACTTACATTCTAGACAATATTTCACAATTTTCCCGCCCGTGAAAGTTCCCACCGTTTTATATTACTTATGTTTCTTAGATGCCATAAAATGCAAATAATTTTCAATAACATGCTCTGCTTGGTGTACACAAAGCAATGTGCTCCTTCCTCTTTTTTATTTATTTATGTATTATATATATTTTGTTTAAGTATTTTTTAGGTAATTTGAATCCAAACAAGAAAATATAGAATAACAACAGGCCGGTTAATATAACAGGCAGATAAAGATTTGATAAAATCATAAAAATAATCTGAATGGAAAATACAGATCTTCAAATGTAACTAATTCAGAGGGAGAATTCAGGCTAATTGGGACATGGGGTCTCTCTTTATTTTTTGCAGAACAGAGAAAGGGTAGTTCACTAAGACACTTAATGCAGTTCAAATCAGTAACTCTTTCAGTAAGTTTAGGGAAGAGTCACAGCCCTGGAGCCCTTTGTTCAGTAGCCTATACTGTACATTTCCTTTCTTTGGAAAATTTGAGTCTGTGTTGCTCAACCCAGCCCGCCCAACACTGATATCATCACATCATAGCAGACTGGAGCATCTACTGGAGCAGCATTTCTCAACTGTGTCCACTTCAACCTCCAAGACCGTTAAATATATCAACTGGGACATAGCAGGGCAAGAGAAGAAGAAAATGGAGACTTCTGACGGCATATGAAACTGTTTGTAAACTCGCACAGGATATTAGAACGACATACGTCAGTTCGAGTCAGATATTGTGTAAAGCTTCATGGACTATGAGCATATATTTTTGTTTTGTATGCATGCGTCTCAGTTCTGTCGGGATGTTTTCGAGAGGTAGGTGGCTACTGTAAACGTTTCTTTGTTATATTTTGTCTGAAATATCCTTTTTAGCCTAAATGTCCTATTGTTATAGCCTATAAATTATGGGATTTAGCCTAAATAGCTTACTTTCGGTTTCATTTTCATTCTTTTTAGTTTATTTGCTTATCATTTTAAAACCATACCTTGCATTAATAATCAATTACAGAATTTAAAATAAATGAAAATGATGGTGGCAGTGACTTTATAAATAGGCTATTTGTTATAAAAACCGCTCAGAAGTGCAGGAAGCGCGTGTACCGTTAAGTGCGCGCCTTCGCGTGGAACTAGGCTACAGCTGCTATGTTCTTTTTTAAAAGCACTGCTCACCTTCATTTATTGTTATGTCGTTTGTAAGGATTTACTTTAGGGTTGAGTTTGGTAGAACTGGGTGAAAGTTGGTGACGTTTTCTTTCTGTTGACGTTTCCTTTCCTTTTTATTGTTTTTATGTTTTTTAGTAGTACACTTTCGAGGGTTGTGAAGCAGAAGGGCGCAAGTGACATTTTGGGCGAAACGGATATATATATATATATATATATATACATATACATATATATATATATATATATAGAAATAGCTCTTGACAAGTATATACTGCCAAAAGGTCAAGTTAATTCTTAGTAATTTTGGAGTTATTCATTAGAAAACCATTAAAATTGAACACACGAAGCCAGAAACCTGTTGATAGCAATTGAGTCAATATGACTGAGACCACATGTAAGCCAGGCAGGTCAACCATGTGAAGAAAACATGATTTGTTATTAAGATGTATGTGAAGATGTATTATTAATCTTATTTTGTGACAAAGAGCTGGATGAGTTTTGTGACAAAGAGGTGGATGAAAAATGAAATATCCAGAAGTATTTGCCAGTGAGGTGTAGCTAGCTAGCGGGTAGTAACCAAAAACTTACATTCTAATGGTATGTCTCTAAAATAAATATACTAAAATGTATTTGAAATACATTTATTTCATGCTATATATACATATTTATGTACTTAAAAAATACCCAGCAGTTGTAGCTTTAGTATACTAAACCGCTATACTTAAAGTCTGCTTAATTGGAACACGTTTACATTTTGTGCTTAATGCACTTTAATTGTGTGGAAGTAGTGTTGAAGTCCAAATAAAAATATACTGAAGTATACACACTTTAAATATATTGCATTTAAAGACCAATATTATTGAAAGATCATTCAATCCTCATCAAGAGTGACATTAAAACCCATTTTAGGCTTAATATTGAGAAATGTGCATAATGCACAAGTAGTAGTCCAAATAAAGTTTATTTATAATGTTTATATAAGTAAGTCTTGAGCAATATGTCAGTCTATATATATATATATATATATTAATAGAGTTGACCTATACTTAGTATAGCATTTATTGCATTTATTGCATATAAATGTATTTAGAATTCAAATTACTTTTATTCTACTATATGTGTTATCATATTGACACTCAGTTACTGCTTAGCCACGAGAGAGAAAGTAGAGAAGGGACAGACAGACAGACGAAGCCCAATTCGGACGGTAATTGTTTCTCATATGGATGTCTGTAAAAATCACCTCAGTGATAAAACTCATGGCGATTCGGATGGCGATTTATTCACAGTATTATATATTATTGAGCTCAGATGAGCTTTATTTGTTACATACACAGAATATATTGGTCTCTTTAGATTTGGTGCATCATGCCGAGTTAAACCATGTCCAATTTTCCCATATCAGCTATTTTGGGCATTGGCCATGTTGAATTTTGTAGTAAAATGCTGTATTTTACGAACGCATTGACTTATTGTTACGAAACTCGGTATGCTTCTTCGGCACCATGCCCTGATGTTACTAAAAAAGTTTGGGGACAAAAGTTGGGGTCAAAAGTTATAATGAAATTTCAAAAAATGCTAATAACTTTTGCTTACATTAGCCTATTGTAATAAAACTGGTGTTGATACATTCCGTGGTTCATGCCAACAACATCGATACCAATTTTACAATAATTGGCTGAACTTCCTGTCCGCCATTTTGATTCATGTTGAAAACTTACTTTTTCAAACTCCTCCTAGACCGTTAGTCCGATTTTCACCAAATTTGACTCGGATCATCTTCAGACTATGCTGGCAAAAACGTATGGATTTCATGTCGATATACGAAACCGTTTTTGTTTAGCGCATCAACGAATTTGCTGGAAAGATGCCAAACTGCATCTGAGGCTGTGTCTCAGTGAAACTTTGACATATTCACACCAAACTTTGCATGTGATATTGTCACCTTACACTGACCACGCCACGTCAGTTTGGTGACAACGCCATCCTTTGGTCAAGAGTAATAAACCATTCATTAATTATAAATAATGACAATTCCAAAAATACTAATAACTTTTGATTGCATTAGCCTATTGTAATTAAACTGGTCTCAAATTATTCCTTGTATCATGCCGACAACATACATACCAATTATGTCATAGAAAGCTGAACTTCCTGTACGCCATTTTGATTTATGTTGAAAACCTACTTTTTCAAACTCCCCCTCAACCATTTGTTCAATTTTAACCAAAACCAAAAAGCAAATCATATCATCTTCAGACCATGCTGACAAAAATTTGTGGATATTGTGTTGATAGACAAAACGGTTTACGCATACCACAGCAACGATTTTGAGGCATGATGCCAAAATTACACTTGAGGCTGTGTCTCTGCAATGCTTTGGCATATTGACACCAAACTGGTGTGTGCCATTGTTACCTCACAGAGAACACACCACATCGATTTGATAACGGTGCCACATGTTAGTCAAACGTGATAAGCCAGTAAATCACATTACTAGAGGTTTATTTCTGATTTTTTCAGCCGTTTTGACTAAAATAATCTTAAATGGCTTCAATTACTAATTTCTGCAGTTGGTCTGATGCTTCATGCTATGCTTAGCTCCTCACTTTGCCGCTGATGTGCTTGGCCCTGTCATTGCTGCTTACAGCTATATTTTGAAGTACATAAAACGTAGACTAAAAGTATACTTTTCTATTTTTAGTTTAAAATAAGTATACTAATAGCACACTTGAATAAACGTATTGTTCACGTCATTGACACTCAGTTACTGCTTAGCCACAAGAGAGAGAAAGTAGAGAAGGGACAGACAGACATGGACAAAGGAGATAACTGGGGAAAGGATACACGTAAAACATTATACAGATGTCCACCAAGGATCACTGCTAAAATAATTGTTCAAATAAATTGAACATTTGAATTTGAATTTACTTCACAACCATTAAAAAAGTGTGCTCTACATAGTATATATACGGGTAGTATATATGAAATTTGGACATACTTATATCCGCCATTTGTTTTTTACTGTCACATGACCTACCTACATCAGTTGCTTCACTTCACTGCCACAAATACTATGATTTTGGACATACTAGCCTTGAAAACTGTTTTTCGCATACTATACAGGGTATATATACATACTTTTTTCTTAGGTGCACCAGCACAAAAGTTAGGTGCACCCAAATTTTCGTATAGGCAATATTGACTAGTAAACGATTAACTAACAATGTGGTCAAAATAACGTTCATTATTTGAAGCACAATTCTACAAGAAAGGTAACTTACAGAAAAAGTGTTGGTGCTTAAAGTGTTTAAAGTTAAAACATCTCAAGATAAATTAAATAAAAATAAAATCTAAATGAAGTGTTTGAAGGGCGTCAAACTGAACAACTCATGGCTCAATGTCTTATGGACTATCCTCCATTGCAGTTACATGCCCCTCGGATTGCCAACTCCTGTAGTTTAGCTTTCTTGATCTTTGTCCTTGGCTAAACCAGCTGGCCACACTCTCTCTAGCATCAACATCTTCCAGACTTGACCCTTTACACTGATTCTTAACAGATCTTCCACTGTGTCTGAATGAAGGGATGCTCTAGTGCAGTGCTTCTCAAACCCCCCCCTTAAACCTATAAAAAATACGGCGCCCCCATCCCACCTCAGACTACCAAATAATTTCACTAAACATTATGAAAAAAAAAGTATTTAAAGAGGAAAAAAAACACCTGGTCTGTCTGTGCTCATACTGTATTTTAATTAGGGATGGGTATCGTTAAGGTTTTCACGGTATTACTCCTCTTATCGATCCGGTACTTTAACGGTATTCTTATCTGTACTTATATTTAGTTATATATATATACACACACGCACATGCGCGCACACACACACACACACACACACACACACACACACACACACACACACAATATATATATACATACATACACACATACATATATAAATATATAAATACATATATACATCTATATTTATATGATAGATTAGCAGCTTAATTAACATTGCTTTATATTCTGAAATGTTAAATAAATATAAAACATAAATTTGTAAATGCACCAGTGTGCAGGCATTTTTAGAGTTTAATATACATAAGATAAGATACAGTAAGAACATGAACAAAGAAACAAAGTTAAACAAACTGACAAATATACCATTTGTCATACCATAAAACAAATGTACAAATGAAATAAAAAAAACACAGTGATTTAATTTTTCCATGAATGTCTACTAACATTAATGTTCAGGTAAGTAATAGCTACAAAATAAATCTGAAAGTGATCAAATGTAAATGAACACTGCATAGTTTTCACTGTATTGATAGATTAATGCTTAAAGCTATAACTTTATTCAGATTAAGAGCTGTGATTGATTTTTTCTTTGCATTTTGTTCTTTGATTAACATTAATGAAGCACCAGTCTGTCACTAAAACAAAATATTGACACACAATTTTCTCCCAACTGTTCTCGTTCACTTTAAGACATAAACAGTGTTTAAGTGAATACTCTCCAAGCCGGCCGTTTTTACATGCTTTGTGTGTATTTGATCGTTTGGACGCATCTGAAACTCAAAGTGTACTTTGCTTTTAAGTTTTAGAGCGCGCTGGCGCACACACGCACACACACACACACACACACACACACACACACACACACACACTTCAGCCTGGGGAACAGCGTCTCTCGTGCGGATTATTCTTTCAACATTTTATTATCAAACATGTCCAGCAATTTAGTAACTGTAAAGACGGCATTTTACAACAATCGACAAACAATTGATCTGATTCTGAAGTTTTGGTCAGGGAGGAACGAATGCGCGCCGCTGTGAAGAGAAGGAAGTTGTGCTAGATAGAAGAAACGCGGCTATAATCCTTAGAAGCCAAAATAAAATAAAAACCCATTAAATAAACTTAGTTTAATATAACAGCCACAGGCCTAAAGTGTAAGCATGTTTTAATGGTTAGTTATCTCTTCTATCATAAACAGGGCTTTCATGTTGTGTGTGCTGAAACTCATCCACGTGAGCGATCTCGCTTCTGATTTGGGAATAGCAAAAATGCATCATAGACAAAAGTTTGGGGTCCGCCCTTCACTATCTCTGATTGGTTTAGACCACGATATGAGCCTAATGTGTGTCTGTTGTTGAAGCACAGGGAGACTCAGAGTCGTGGATACTTTTTTTTCTTTTCTCGAAAGGCTGGCCGCACAGGTGCGCCCTCAGATTGTTTTTAGTCGCACCCTTGAGAAATTAGGTCGCACTCTAGAGCCCTGCTATATATAAAGGCTAGTAGTGAAGTATGCAATTACAGATGCAGCTTTACTCTCCCAATTAATTGTTATGCAAAGCATGCTTGGAGCTAAAAATGCACTGCTCAGTTTTAGTCAATTCAATAAAATATATTCATACACTCCCAACACAAATGGGTTAAGTAAACATTCACATGTGTAAGTGTATTGTAATTAAATGAAATTGTGATGAAATGTTCAATTGTGTTGCTTTAATAGAAAAAAAACGTTTAATTTCTGTTCTTTCTTTTCTTTAGGGAAATCCGATGTGAAATATGAACGACCAGAGAGTGAATCAGAAGCAAAGCCTTTTAAGATGAAGAACTGTGCATTGACGATCTGTTTTTTCTTGGTTTTGTTTATATTATTTGCCTTAATTTATGTGAAATATGTCTTTAAAGTACATTATGCCAAACCTAAAGACTCTGATCTGCCAACATATCCTTCCTCATTTAATTCACCAATCCCCCAAACACCACACATCTCCACATCCACCAGTCCTCCATCTGCAAAGGCTTGTGGTGTTCAAGTGAAGGACAGGCCTGTGATTAAAGTTGGCCACCTTAACACATACGTGATCGGCTCTTACATGGAGCATCGTTTTGGTGAGACACAGATAAAGACGATTGCCATTGTTCGTCGAAGTGAGCAGGCGACGTTCAGCTGTGTGATGTGCTGTAACGGGACGACCGTGACGTTATCAGCTCAATCCTCAATTCATAAAGACCACTTTAACTTTGAATATGGCACCGCTACCATCACGTGCACTATCAAAAGCACATGTTTGACACCGACGCATGTTGCAATCACAGCCAGTGGTGTCTCAGAGAGCATAACGTCCTTCCAACCTATTAGAAACAGAGACGTTCCAACAACCTTCCCATATGAGTTCACAACCTGCATCTCTGTCATGTATGACTACAAGAGTGTGCTGAATTTAGTCCAGTCCATGGAGATGTTCAGACTGCTTGGTGTTCAAAGGGTGGTGATATATAAAACCAACTGTGATTCAGACATACAGAAGGTTCTGGACTATTATGAGAAAAAAGGTTTGGTGGAGATCATTCCGTGGACGATTAAAAAACACCTTAATGTGTCTCGCGGCTGGGATATAAATAAGTCACCGGGTCAGCTGCACTACTTTGGGCAAATCCCTGCGCTTAACGATTGTGTTTATCGTTACATGTACCAAAGTCGCTATGTGGCTCTACATGACTTAGATGAATTCATTCTGCCTCTCAAAGTGAAAACCTGGAAGGAGCTGTTGCCTGAGCTTGAGAACAAATACGGTTCTGATGTGGGCTTTGAGTTTGAGAATAATCAGTTCCCGTTCACTGCAAAGGCTCATGCGGATTATGAGCAAAACAAATGGAAAAACATACAAGGAGTGAATATTTTAAATTATATCGATCGAGTACCCAACCTCCCTAATACTTTCAACAATTACAAGATTATAGTAAATCCTCGGCTGGTTCTGAAGGCTACGGTCCATGGCCTGCTGGAAAGTGTGAACGGAAGGTCTACGGTCCGAGTGGATAATGCAATCGCTCGCATGTATCACTTTAAAAACTTTACATACCCACCCAACACAAAACTTGTAAGAGACGATCATCTCTGGGACTATGCCAATGATAGTATTCAAGCTGTTTCTAAAGTTCTACAGGCCTGTGGATTCATTGAGGCCTAGATTGTAAAGATTCATAGCGTTTCTACGCACAAATGATTGTAATGAATGATTGTGTGTCACTGGTCTCAGGGCTTTAGGGTTTATAATTATACATTAAAGTAATATGATAAAAAAATAAGGTACAAAAATATTCTACTCAAGTAAAATTACCATTACATTAGTAAAATTTTACTTAAGTACAAGTAAATGTACCAGTCTAAAATATACTCAATTAGAAGTAAAAAGTAGCTCATTTAAAATGTACTCAGAGTAAAATTACTTAGTTACATTTTAACAATGGAAGGAAAAAATGAGATAGACCAAGATGTCAAACTCAGTTCCTGGAGGACCACAGCCCTACACAGTGTAGATATAACCCTAATTAAACACATCTGATACAGCTAAACTAATCATTTAGGCTTATTTGAAAACGACATGGTGTGTGTGTTGGAGCAGGGTTGGAACTAAACTCTTTAGGGCTGTGGCCCTCCAGGAACTGAGTCTGACACACCTGGGATATGGGCCTATAAATCTCAAACCTGTTGTTTATAATTAAAGGAATCAGTTATTTAGGATAAGACATTTGGGATGTTACCAGGCAAATTTAATCAGTATCAACTAAATGTATCTATGCAATGCAGAGGAAACACAGAAGCTTCATCTGAAGTAGCATTTAGATGTAGTCTATTTACACATTGTTTAAAGCATAACACTAATTCATTCAGCCTGCAGTTACTAATGCAGAAATAATGTTTTGATATATAAGACATAAAATGTTGAATACTCATTTGAAATTATAATTTCAAATTAAATTATAATAAAAAAATGAAAGATACTTTACATGTGAAATTAAAACCACCAGTAGGTGTCACCAAGTCAGTGTTAATAAGTGAGTCATTGTGATTGAACCGAACCATTTAAACGGTTGATTCATTCAGGAACAAAACACCAGAGACGCAAAACTGTGTTTGGAATTATTTTTGTTATCGAAATAGACCAAAAACAGGCAATGTGGTGTCTCTTCATTGATTTATTGTATATTGAACTGTTGTAAAAAATATATATATTATATGTAATCATGCTGATTTTTGGAGAAATGTACTATTGATTTACTATATGAAATGATATAAATATATACATTTTCTGCTCCTATATCTTGAATTTTGTGATCATTATAAATGTATTTTAACACTGAATCACGCAGTGAAAGAACACACTCTAAATGCTTGCGCACGCACTAGTCTAATCTACTAGACTTCATGGCACTCTGTAGGAGTGTTTTGTTTGGTTTTTGGCAAAATACTGATAATGTCAAATCGCCCATCGTTAAAACAACAATTACAATATTACAGACGATATCGCACACCTTGCACCACTGTATTTTTGTCTAATTTGTGCAGACCCTTTTACTAAACTGTTAATGCTTCATTTTAACCACCAATGCAATGATGCAAGTTTTTACGTTACCTCTACAAGCTTGCGAAGGGTTGATGTCGATATATTATAAGCTGCTAGTTTGGTCTCACTACGCAAACACAGCTTACACTGCATAATAGAGCATGAATGTATGGGCAGGGGTTCACTTAATTCAGCAGAATACAACGTGGTTTGGTTTTCAGCTGGTCTGCACCATAACACCTGTCATGTCCATCTGCATCTTTCTTTTGTTCTTCTGCCCATTATTTACTGCAGTAGTTTCCAGGGAGCATTTCTTTTTACTCAGTAGGGGGAGAGTGGGGTGATTTGTGCCATGGTGGAAGTAGTTCCACCCCTTGTTTCTGGAAAACCATAGAATATATTGGTCATGTGACCACATAATTTTAAAAAGCCATCCATTTTACTCATCCTCCAAAGAAGAGAGACACGTGGCATGAGAGGTAAGCACATTTTAGCTCAAAAAACTTTTTTTTTCCTTTCAAAGTCAAATTTCTATGATCAAGGTTTTTTTATTGCAGTGTCTAAACAATTGTAGACAAGTCTGAAAACATTTCACACATGTTTTAGTGCTTTAGCAGGCTACACAATGAGTCTATACAGTTAGCATGATGTTAGCTCTTAACTGCTGGATCATGCTAGTTTTTCAAACTTGTGGGTCTGGGGTGGGGTCAAGTTGTGCCAGTGGCACCCCCACTTATATGATTATTTTCAACATATTATTAATTTGTAATTGCACATTGTACTCTTAAATTTTAGCACTTAAACTATGTGACATTCTTAATTTTAGACCAAAACCCATCATGCCACACACTTATAAACGGAAGACAGACAGGGCTTCAACTCCTCTTGTGGACATCTCACTGAAAGCAGTGACAACTGCTAAAGAAAATGGCGTCGTTATGCTCACCCTGCCACCTCACACCTCACACCGATCGCAACCATTGGACAAAACAGTCTATGGACCACTGAAAACCTACTTCTTCAGAGCAATGGACGGTTTGGATGCGCACACATCCTGGTCGAACCGTATCGAATTACGAGGTCGCAGAACTTGTGAAGCAAGCATTTATGTCTGCAATGACCCCCATAAACATCACATCAGGTTTCAGATCTACAGGCATATACATATTGATACATAAAAAGTGCACAAAATCAGTATTTTGTTTAGAAAGTATTTATGGCAGTCGAGAAATCATGTTTCATGTGAAACTGGTCTAAAAGGTGTGCTGTGTGCATTTTTGCGCCAAAGGTACAATATTCCCATATAAAACCTTTTCAGCCAATTAAAACATATTGGTGTAGTAAAATTAGCTAATTCACAAGATCAATACATACTTTATGAAACCGTTTTGTCAAATTTAACGCATCCTGATGGAAGTATCGAAATGATGAATTAATTTGCTTCCCCTAAAACATAAAATAAAATAAATAAAAAATAATTAGCTTCCAACAGTTTAATCTGTGCAACACTGTGCATAAGATGGCTTTCAGTTCAATATAATAACAAAAAACGACATTTTGGGTTTTTATTCAACTAATAAGGTGGGCACGCTGTGATCTGTACTATAGTTTTACTGTAATTGACAGTTATCGGCAAAAAAAAAAAACAACAACACGGGAGTGGGAGGGAATGGGAGTCATTCTTCCGGGAGTGAACAGGATTTTCCTCCAGTTTTTCGTGGGATTGGGACGGGAAGAGATTAAAGTTTGTGATGCATTTTGGAAACAGGAGATGAGCCCTGGTCTAATCGCCACCTGGCTTGAGAAACCCGTTCTCAAAGACTTACTTTTAGTCATTATTTGGGTAGCACAGATATTCTGAATGCCTTCGGCAGAATTCAAATGAGCCATTTTAATCTAGATTAATCTAAATTAAAAAAATAATCTATGCCCACCACTAAATAAAACATATTCATTTAGATATAGAAATTGAGAGGCCTTTATAGAGCACTAAGGTGTCATTTTTCATACTTTGTCATGACTTTCATGTACACTTCTTTCTGTCAATGGAAATTAAACTTAAAATAATATTTTAGGGTTTAAGTCAAGACACCAAAGGTGAGTAGGATCAACCTTTAACTGAAAGACATACTCGATTAATCACAGTCCATAAGGACAACTGTTTTGCAGTACAAGTGTTCTGAAATATTGTTTAAATATGCAAATGGGGCTTTACTTCTTACCTATATTAACTGTGGACTAATTTGCAAACCTTTCCAGTGCAGAAATCTGAACATTGGATAAAGCCAGGTTCAAAATACAACGTTTTATTTTGTTGACCTATTAAAGGTTTTGCAGAGGAGATTTAGGAGTTTTATCACTTTTTATAACCCATGGTTTTGGGAATAAAATGTTCTGTAAATAAGGATCAATATGAACACTGCTCTCGGTTCCCGGTAAGGGTTTTAGAGCACTGAGTACAAGTCATGGCCACGAATATAGAGGATCTGAGTCTTTCTGTGCCTCCCGTGGAGATGGACGAGGTTGCTCCTCAGGCCCGGTGCAGCTGGGAGAGATGATGGATGAGATTTCTCATGAAATTACTCCCCTCTGAACTGTACCTTTAGGCAGGGGACAAAAAGAAAACTGAGGAAGGTTAATCATTTTTGCATGTGTGATAATTTTCTTTAACTTTCCTTTTTCTGCAATGCTTCATGATATTGAATGTGTATAACATTCATATACACTGTAAGTAGGCGGTCGCCTAGAGCACCACCAGCTGAAGGGTGCGCAATGGCGCGCACGTACTGCCACTACATGTCAACATGTTTGTGATCAAGAGCGCACGGACACCCTGAAATATGATTGCCGCCCCCACTCGATCCCCAACACGATTGGGCTAGAGTACTGTCATTCTAACGGTGCCTGTATGCCATTGGATCAGGCGCTGTCAGTTGCTGCCTCTGATTGTTGCATGCAAAGTTTGCATTTGGATTTGGGCGTCAACAATGCCATTATTTATTTATTTAGTCATTTACAGGCGCTTTTATCCAAAGCAACTTACAAATGAGGACATTATAGAAGCAATCAAAACCAACAAAAGAGCAACAACATGCAAGTGCTATTACAAGTCCTGATTAGCCTAACGCAGTACACGTAGGAAGGTTTTTCTTTTTTTTCTTTTTATTTTAAGAAAACGAGTATAAAGAATATATAAAAAATAAACTTAGTGTTAGTTTTACAAGAAAAGCTAGCAGTTAGAGAATAAATATGCTATTGATAGAGGGTCAAATGTTTTTGTGTTTTTTAATTTAAAATAAGACAGATTAGATAAAATACAATTAGAATAGAATAGAGAGTGCTAGAGTTAGAGGGTCAAATAAAGATGGAAGAGATGTGTTTTTAGCCGTTTCTTGAAGATGGGTAAGGATTCAGCTGCTGGGATTGAGTTGGGCAGGTCATTCCACCAGATGGGAACAGTAAATGAAAAAGTCTGTGAAAGTGATTTTGTGTCTCTTTGGGATGGTACAGTAATGCGTCGTTCACGTGCAGAACGCACGCTTCTAGAGGGCATATAAGTCTGAAGTAATGAATTTAGGTAAAGGGGTGCAGAGCCAGAGGTGGTTCTGTAGGCAAACATTAATGCCTTGAATTTAATGCGAGCAGCTGGTTTATTGGTAGCCAGTGCAAATTGATGAACAGAGGTGTGACGTGTGTTCTTTTCGGCTAATTAAAGATTAATCTTGCAGCAGCGTTTTGGATTAATTGTAGAGGTTTGATGGAACTGGCTGGAAGACCTGCCAAGAGAGCATTGCAATAGTCAAGTCTGGACAGAACAAGAGCCTGAACAAGGAGTTGTGTTGCATGTTCTGAGAGAAAGGGCCTGATCTTCTTGATGTTAAATAAAGCAAATCTACAGGACCGGGCAGTTTAATGTCGGTCTGTGAAATTCAGCTTATCATCAATCACAACTCCAAGGTTTCTGGCTGTTTTGAAGGAGTTATGGTTGATGAGCCTAATTGGAAGGTGAAATTGTGATGAAACGATGGGTTTGCTGAAACCACAAGCAGTTCTGTCTTATGGCGCTTTTACAGCTCAGTTCGGTCGGTTTGCATTTTCACCGCAGTTTAGTACCGCTATAGAGTGGGCGGGATTATTCAGCGTCGTTATAATTGCGCCGCCTGACATCTACTGCCATGACATCAACGCCACAAACAAACTCACAACAAAGAAAGGAGGCGAATAGTGTTCTTCACTCTCGGCATGTGGATGTTTTAACAACAATGGAGAGGTCTATGAGAATGCTTGTGATTTACCCCCAGCAGCAGAGACTGTGGTGACAGTGACACGGGCTGTAGATGAGGAGAGCAGGGATGTTTTTAACAGCAATGGAGAGGTCTATGAGAATGCTTGGGATTTACCCCCAGCAGCAGAGACTGTGGTGACAGTGACACGGCTGTAGAGGAGGAGAGCAGGGATGTTCGTGCAGGTGTGCTGCGTTACTTGATTAGTTAACTATTCATGCAGCGTGTTTTGTAAAGTGAATTATCAATAAACTTTTGAATATTTCAAAATGTACAATGTATCCCTTGTTTGTTTTTATTTATGTGATGGTTTTTATAATCGCGGCATTAATCATTTGTCTTTTTCAAGAGGTTCATTACGTGCTCATACAATGATACATATTTAATATAGTCTGGAGGTACACTTATTCGATCAGATTGTTTTTAATTGAAGCAAAACACAGATACAGAGGTAAAAATATAAACAGAAAACATACTCTGAAAATATAGCAAGTTCAAAAGTAACGTTATACATAAGGCTTTTTCCTTCGGCGTCGTGCCATCAAGCTCTCGCTGGATCCGCTCCTCGGCTATCAACGAGAGGAACGTCTGAACTCCCTCAACAGACAACGACACTGCTATTTTGTGGTTGATGCAAAAATGTTTGTTTGTTTAAACAGAAGTTGCGTCCGATCCTTTGCTGGCTGTGCTGATTTAAATCTAGCGGGTCGGGCTGTAGAGGAGGGTCTCGTGTCGCAAGTTCAGTGACGCAGTAATGACGATTTTCTCCGGCCAATCAGTGATCAGCAGAGTTTACACGTCACGTTTTGGTAACGGTATGGCTCGCATGGAACCTCGACCGAAATGGTACTAAAAAAGTATCAGGTACCAGGTACAGTACCCAGTGGAAAACCCCCCAAAAGTGAACCGTACCATACCGTACCGTGCCGTACCATGCAGTGGAAAAGCGCCAATAGCTTGGTTGATTTGAAGGTAATGGTCCTTCATCCAGTAGACGTGCTGAGATGCGAGCAGCTATCGTCAGATCATCAGGATGGAATGAGAGGTAGAGTTGAGTGTCATCAGCATTGCAGTGATATGAAAAGCCATGTTTCTGAATGACAGAACCTAGTGAAGTCATGTAAACAGAAAAGAGAAGTGAAAAGAGAAAAGAACTGAGCCCTGAGGCACCCCAGTAATTAGATGTTGCGACTTGGATGGAGGGAACGGAGACGTTATGTCCCCATGCCACAATCTTGAACCATCGTTGGTTGCCAGGTACTCGTCTCGGCTCCTCAGCTTATATAAATGAAAACAGTTTTATTGAGAATTCGTCTAAATTAAAATATAAATTGTGAGCACAGAGATGCAAACAAATGTAAAAGGCAATAGGACATAAAAAGGCAATTGATGACGTCATGCATATGCTAATTAGCGGGGGACATTTATTTGCCGACATTTATCGACTTTACAGACTGGCTTTAGCTACTTTCCATTGAAAAAGTTGGCAATACCAGATTAAATCTGTCTTCCTCTAGGTGCTCAGTCGCCCATTAAGACACTTTAAGATTTAAATGCTTTCACTAAAAGTTTAAAACGAATAGATCCATTTAATTCGGAGCAGTTCCTGGTTCATTTGACTGATATTCCACTGGGAGCTATTAAAGGACTCTTGCATTATGCACAATTTAACACGCATTAAGTAGCCTAACATATGTATGTTAATGCATGGATATTGTGCATTTCATTTGTATAGCACTTTTTGTAAAATATTTCCAAAGCAGCTTTATCCAAAATGTGCCGTAACGTCTCAAGTGTTCCTGCCAAAATCAACTGTGACGGGAAAAACAATGACAGCGGGGGGGAGCATTTCCGGCCCTGGCACCGACAACATGACTTAATAAATATGACATTATTTGATACAGTAAGACAATGTTCAATGCATAAACATAATGATTATGGATGGATAATGATGTAGCATACATAGTCTATCTTAAAAAGACTGCAGATGCAAGGTGTGGTCTGAAGAATACTAACGAGTGTAAGAAATTAAGACAACATTATTAAATGATAAAGCTGCACAATTGAGTGAGTAAGGGTTTTTCTTTTACAGGAAACAGCTACTGCGAACAGCATTTATCACCCAAGTTTTTTTCCTCTCACAAGTATAAGTCAGCCTGAAGATTGTGTTGTCATCTATTCAGTCCAAAGCTGCATGACTTTGTTTCCCCATTAAGAAGAATGTAGGTGTTATTTTATTTTAGGTGAACTATCCCTTTAATACTATAGTCACAGTTTCATCAGAATATGTAGATGACTGTGAGAGTAAATCATGACTTAAAAAGGGAAACTTCAATGAGTCACTTTTGTCAAATGTAACTAAAATCATTCACATCTTAAAAGTATATATATAAACACTACTTGCAGATAATTGTTTTTTGAAGTGCACAGCCATTTAAGTGCACTTTAAGAGAGACACTTCCATGACTGGAGTGTACTAGAAGTACACTTTTTAAAAAGTACACCTTAATAATGTCAAATTAAAAGTTAACCTTTAAAGTATATTTTTAAATAATAATAAGAATTATTATTGTATTATATTTTAAAGTACATTTATTTGGAAGGTTTGATTAACAAGTAACTAAAGTACCTGATTATAATTTCAACTGTTATTCAATATCGCATGTAAAGTTAATATATTTAAATTGTACTATAACTCTGTAACTATAGTTAAATATATCTAAATACGCTACATTCAATTTTCAATAGAAATTACATTGATCTATATTGTAGTTGATCATACATGCTTGCCAGTACCTTCAGCAGTAATGTTAACCATATTCCAAAGACTATAGAAGAACTTTAGTGGCTCAAAAAGCACTCTTATGAAAAGGTTACTATATTACATTTTCATTTCATTGTAAATAAAATGCAATTAAGTGTCTGACATTGTTCACACAAGTATATTCTTATACAGTATATTATTTCTGTATTAAGTACACTCTGTAAAAGTATGCTAGTGTACTACTTGTTCCACCAGAGGTTCAGTAAAGTGCTTCAAATGCACATAAACAGAGACAGCGCCATCTGTCTGCTGAATACTGTAACGAACATTAGTGACGAGACCAGGGTTTGAAATTAACACCCGCCAACCGAGGGTAAAAATCAGCTGTGGCGGGTAACGTTGTCAAATCACTTGCCAATTTGGCAGGTTACTTTTCCTAAGTTATGTTCAATCATTCATTTCTTGGGGAAGTTCATGCAAGCCAAATCTGCCAGGTTTAGCGCAAAAACTGAACTTGTGAGACATTATCGAGTATATTGCCAAAAACAAACAAAACACACTTACAGAGTGCACTCATACGTGACTAAGGCCCTTTCCCAAATGGAACACTTCATGTGAACTTGCTTTACAGACTTACAATTGCCACCGCGTGTGCGTGTCCATTATGTCCACGAGACCGTAGGGTGTCCCATTCCTCATTTTAGGGTTCAGAAGGGTGCTCGTGAGCGCCCCCTTCAGCTGAACCCACACTGGGGCAAGCTCCGCAGCAGACTTCTACTCGACAGTCAAAGCGGCATTATGTGCGGACTCAGAGGAAGACCGCGAGGGTTTAGCGTGCCATTTGGGACAGAGCCTAAGTGATGAAGTCTGGTTAGACTAACTAGTGCACGTGCGCTTTAGAGTGCATTATTTCACTGCATGATTCAGTCTATAAATACGCATTAATTATCGATCAATATCACACGAAGATTGTCGTTTTTTTCTTAAAGAATCAACATGGTCACAAATGTGATATTGATTTTATAGGCCTACAACAGTTCAATAAACAAAAAGTTAATATAAAGACACTTACGTTTTAGACACCATATTGCCTGTTTTTGCTCTATTTCACCAACAAATAACATTCTAAACACAGCTACAGCACAGTTTTGCGTCTCTGAACAACTTGACAGTGTTTCGTTTCTGAATGAATCAGTCGTTTAAATGATTCGGTTCAATTGCAATTTACTTTCTTATTAACACTGACTTACTGCCACCTACTGGCAATTTTAATTTAACATCTAAACAAAGTATCTTTTCATTTTTTTATAATTTCAAATATCAGTATTCAACATTTCATGTTTAAAATCAAAACTTTATTTATGCCTTTGTAACTGCAGGTTAAAGCATTCCATGTCCCTCTAAACTGCATTAACTTGTGCAAATACATCTAAATGCCATAAACTTCTGCAAAGATGAATTTTATTAATACTGATTTCATTTTTTAAGTAACAGCCTAAGTGTATTATTATTATAATTGATTAAATGTAAGAATTTGACTAAAAAGATGGTGTTTTTCTTTGTGAAACTCTATTGAGTGTTAATCAGCAGTTAACACAAGGAAGATGAAATCGCATTGTCAAATACAACTCATTTCCTCATGACTTCCTGTGAGAATGAACGCAGAAAGAGCACGTCAAGTGTTTGATCAAACGTTCAAGCTGTATCATAAACTGTACATTGAGCAGAACTACATATGTGACCCTGGAGCACAAAATGTAGAAGATTTTATTATTCAAAATATGAATTAATCATGTATAATCCAGGTGAATTTAGAGTCTTCCTATTTCCAAGAAGAAACTTTTCCAAACATAGAGCAAGAAATCAGCCATTTCAGGCCCAGTGAAATGTGATGTTTATGGGTGACTTACCAGTGACAAATTAGATTTCATAGCATCACAAGGCTCCAGATTCATTACCGGCAATAACAGATTGTCCCCCCTCCTCCCCAGACAGAACGGTGATCCGCAGGGTGAACGGCTCACGGACGGCAGCTGCTGCAGCTCTGTCAGAATCTGGCTCTGTACATCGTCAATGGAAGACTGCGAGGAGACTCTCTCGGCCGATACACCTACAGCTCAGCTCTTGGTAACAGCACATTACACATGTGATGGCATGTAGATTATGCCATCACAGATCTCCATCTTTCCTCTTTGAGAGCATTCACAGTCAAACCCTGAAACCTTTCTCAGACCAAAAACATACACCTACCTCGGCCTGAAAATAACTCCGACCGGTAAATTTACTTTGGCTGTGAATGGACTCAAGAAAGCTCAAAGTGCTTTCCATGCTATCAAAAGATCCATTCAAATTGACATCCCAATCCAAATCTGGCTCAAACTTTTCAAAGCAGTAATTGAACCAATTGCATTATATGGCAGTGAAGTGTGGGGTCCTTCTAAAATTTGACTTCTTAAATTGGGAAAAACACCCAATCGAAACTCTACATTTAGATTTCTGTAAAAAGAATACTCAGAGTCCAGAAAAACTCCAAACAACGGATGCAGGGCAGAATTAGGCCAATACCCTCTCCTTCTAAACATCCAAAAAGAGCCATCAAATTCTGGAAACACCTCAAAACAAGCGACCCCAACACATACCATTACAAAGCCCTCAAACACCAAGAGCTGAGCGTAAGTAAGAGTCCCCTGTGCCAGCTGGTGCTGAGACTGACTGAGATCAGCCAGTCTCATGACACACACTCACACACATTATAAACACTGAAAACACAAGTACATCACCCATTGGACAAACACCACTAAAAACCAGCACAAACTGGAATGTTATTCGTCGAGAATACACCATGGCAAGCTACCTGGCGCCGTGGTGATGTGAAACTCAAGAAAACATTGACGATGTACAGACTCAGTGAACACAGTCTGGCCGTGAGGCGGGCGGGCAGACAGACCTGGCTCTCTCGTGAGGACAGACTCTGCTCGCACTGCATGCTGGGAGTGAGACGGAGCTGCACTTCCTCACAGAGTGCCCAAAATATACAGATATTAGAGACCTCTACTACCCCAAAATTAATCATATATTTCCCCAATTTAACATTTGTAGCCCAACCCAAAAACTCAGCTTCATTCTTGGTGAAGAAGCCAAATGTGCAATTATTGCTGCAAGATTAACATCGTCTCATCTCCTGTGGGACAGCCAGAGAGAAAACACACACACACACACACACACACACACACACACACACACACACACACACACACACACACATTAGACCTACACACATCTATATAATGTATATAATGTTCACATCTCTTCCGTTGTTCAGTTCAGTTGTTACATGATTTCTGTATTATTATTAGGGGTGGGCATAGATTAATTTTTTAATCTAGATTAATCTAGATTAATTCCAAAATTAATCTAGATTAATCTAGATTAAAATGGCTCATTTGAATTCTGCGAAGGCATTCAGAATATGTGTGCTACCCAAATAAAGACTAAAAGTAAGTCTTTGAGCGGGTTTCTCAAGCCAGGTGGCGATTAGACCAGGGACTCATCTCCTGTTTCCAAAATGCATCACAAACTTTAATCTCTTCCCGTCCCAATCCCACGAAAAAACTGGAGTAAAATCCCGTTATTTGGGTAACAAAAAGAATGACTCCCGGAAGAATGACTCCCATTCCCTCCCACTCCCGTGTTGTTGTTTTGTGTGTTTTTGCCGATAACTGTCAATTACAGTAAAAATATAGTACAGATCACAGTGTGCTAGACAGCGTGCAACACCGTATTAGTTGAATAAAACCCAAAATGTCGTTTTTGTTATTATATTGAACTGAAAGCCATCTTATTATGCACAGTGTTGCACAGATTAAATTTCATGCAAATCATCCATGCTAACACCGTCTTCTATTTTTATTTTTTTAGACATTTCACTCTCTATAGATATATTTTTCTATGTACTGTATTTTTAGATATATTCGAGTTTTGAAGTTTCTCGCTCAAGTTCACATGAGACCTAAAGCGCATCCTGTTTGCTTAAAAGCATAGCGTTTCGTTGTTATTCTGAGTGCACACAAATAAGCGTAGAGTTTTCAGATTCGAAAGATGTATTAGGCTACTTTTATCTGTATGACCAAAAATGCGGAGATTTTAAGAGCAAGTGAGCGCACTGAGCCTGTCCTGCAGCAACGCAGCTTCCACACAAACACTTCAATAGCGCACATTTCTCTGTTAACATCATATTGAGCCCATGTAAAGTTGCTACTACTACATCTTTCAGATGAAAAGCCATGTTTGAGGTTGATGAATGATAGATGAGCGTTTGGATGTCCTGCCCGATTGTATTACCACATAGACCAGCCGTTAACAATCTGTCCATCACGGACTGCGAGCCTCTAGTTGAAGACTCGTTCTAGCCCCCCTACAGTGCAATTCGGCTAGGTATACATCCGGCTAAAATATCAGGGTGAAAGTCATCATAGCTTGCGTGTATAGACCCAGCTCCCAACCCAACTTTGAGAATAGATTAACGGCGATATTTTTTATCGCCGATAAAGTCTCACGTTAACGCCGTTAACGCCGATATGAACCCACCACTAATTATTATATTTTATTTATTATTATAATTCTTTATTTGTATTTATTTTTTGCTATATCTAGCCATGTGTTTATATAATATTGCCTTTTTATTTAGTTTTATTATTACTATTATTTTCTCTAGGCTTTACTAAATGTTCAGATATTGTAAATCATTTTCCATGTTGTCTTAGAGTAATGCTTTGGCAATACAAAATGTATGTTTTCGTCATGCCAATAAAGCTTTCTGAATTGAATTGAATTGAATTGAGAGAGAGCGCTAGAGCGCTAGAGAGAGAGGGAGAGAGAGAGAGAGGGAGAGAGAGGAGAGAGAGAGAGGAGGGAGAGACAGAGAGAGAGAGAGAGAGAGAGGAGAGAGGGAGGGAGAGAGGGAGAGAGAGGGAGACAGAGGGAGAGAGGAGGGAGAGACAGAGGAGAGAGGAGAGAGAGAGAGAGAGAGAGGAGAGAGGGAGAGAGAGAGAGAGAGGAGAGAGAGAGAGAGAGAGAGAGAGAGAGAGAGAGAGAGAGAGGGAGAGAGGAGAGAGGAGAGAGAGAGAGAGAGGGAGGGAGAGACAGAGGGAGAGAGGGAGGGAGAGACAGATGGAGAGAGGGAGAGAGAGAGAGAGAGAGAGAGAGAGAGAGAGAGAGAGAGAGAGAGAGAGAGAGAGAGAGAGAGAGAGAGAGAGAGGAAGGAAGGAAGGGTGGGGAGAGTTTAGTTTTTTTATTGTTTTTTGGTATTCACTGAAGTATGCAGAGCGTCAAGAAGTTAAGGAAGTTAAATGAGGACATGCAGCAGTACTCTGGCATAAACTGACTTATTCTGGATTTATTTTGATATACTGAGAAATATTGGGAAATCACATTTGTAAGTTAAGTTATGACTGGCTGTCATATCAGGGCCAATTATGTGACTAACACGGAGTGAATGCTATGATAGTTGTAGTTGACCATTATGCTTTTATGACCGCTGACACTGCTGAGGTTTCTGTCTCCTCCTTACAGAAGTATTCCTGTAATCTCCTAAATCAGGGAAATGCCATTTAGTGATAGGCCCTTGCAAAATTTTACATTGTGCGCCTGGTTAAAAACCTCAATCAGAAGAGTTATTTTGGTGCACAGCAGAATAGCTGGAAAGACATTCAAGTCTACACAGCCAAATCATTCAAAAGATCAACCCTGTACACAAAACAACAATTAAGAATAGCTGACAGCAGGAATGCACCAAAGATATAGCAAGCGTGCAGAGCCAGAAGAGCAAAACAGAGTGGTTCAGAAGTACAGGTGTGAATGAACTGAAAATGAAGAGAGGTTCAGATGAGTGAACATAAAACACATTTCTGATTCAAGAGGATGAATGCACGCTGAAAACACAATGTCTGCAAGAGAACGGTCTAGGCATGTCCTACACTAGAGTCGAACCCACGACCTGAAAGGTTCAGGGCCAGTGTGTCACTCAGTCGAAGTACATTCAACAGGCTGCCGAAGAGAGCTTTCAATTTAAGAATGATAACACAAATGCATTACTTAGCATATTGACCCATTTATCATGCTAACATATCTTATGCTGATCTTATAATGACTAACTGCTAAAAAGTTATAAGTTCCCTTTCAATGGAACTCTGTTGTCTATTTACATATTTCCCTCACTCTGTATTTAATGTACAAACAGCAGTCTATGAATTATTTAAAAAATAACATTAAAATAATAATTTTAATGAGTCATGCATCATGCATGTCTGCAAAAAACTAGCTCTGAATTATGATAGGCTACAGCATAGCCTACCGTGTTCAATGTTATTTGGATATTGGCTTTCAGATTATAGTTTCTTTGTTTAGCTAGTGGTCATGATCTGGGCTGAGTGGGTATTTGAACAGGGCCGAGACTCACACAAGCGACACTGTTCTCACACTCTCACGCATTGAAAAGCACCCTCAAATGAAAGCAAGAGCGCCATCAGTTTAAACTATAATAATAAGATATTGGAGATACAGACTTGGAGATATATTGAGAGATTGGTTAAACAGACTCTCTAGTGCGCATTAGTGTTTTCGCTCTGTTGCTACATAGTAGCGTTGAGCAATATTTAGGGACCGAGCACCGATGGTGCAGAGGACCCTATTGAATCTGCTCCGTTATTATTATTATTATTATTATTATTATTATTATTCTCCAAACTTAATCGCATTTTAGAGGACCTAAACATGCTCGAAAAGTCAGGAAACTTTGCACACGAATCAGAACTGGTGAAAATTTACGTCTGATATGTGTTTCAGGAGTAGGTGTGGCAAAATGGCTCGACAGCCCCACCTATAAATATTCAGCGGAGTGCGCCTCGAGCTACGTTTCACGTACATGTACGAAAATTGGTACACTCATGTAACATAACAATACCTACAAAAAAGTATCTTGGTACGAAATCAGAAACCAAACAGGAAGTCGGTTATTTTGAATTTTCTTGTCATATTTTGTGTCATTTTTGCCATTTTTTGGTGTCATAATTTAATGAACTCCTCCCAGAGATTTATTCAGATGAACACCAAAACTGGTCATTGTAATCTAAAGCCCTTAGTGACGTTAAATTGCGAATATCTAGAGTTTTCATCGGAGGGCGTGTCCGTGGCGTCCTGTCAAATTTCGATGATTCGCCATGAAACAGGAAGTTGTTATAACTCAGGCATGCAATGTCCGATGTGCACCAACATTCCCATGTTTGATAAGACTCCTGACCTGAAGAGATCTACGTGATCACATTCATATAAATTCATAGCGCCACCTGCTGGCAACAGGAAGTGATATGTTTTACTCTGCAACTAACTCCTCCTAGAAATGTAATGACATCAACATAATTTTTAGTTCAGTCTAATCTAAAGGCCTTTGTGATGTTAAATTGTGAAGAGCTTGAGCTTCCGCAAATGGGCGTGTCCATGGCAGCGTGACAAAATTCGATATCTCGCCATGGGAATAGAAGCTGTTTTTACTCAGCCATAAAATGTCCGATCTGCCCCAAACTTCACATGGTTGATAAGAGCCATGGCCTGAAGACATCTAAGTGCTAATGTTTAGTTATAGACATAGCGCCACCTGCTGGCTACAGGAAATTGCTTGTTTTACACTAACTGAAACATGCAATGTCCAATCTGCACCAAACTTCACATATTTGGTGAGAGTCCTGGCCTGAAGACATCTAAATGGCAATATTCAGATGTAATCATAGCGCCACCTGTTGACAACAGAATATGCCAGCCTTTACACTAACTCAAACATACCTCGGTCTCGGTTACTTGCGTAACCCCCGTTCCCTGAAGGAGGGAACGGAGACGTAACGTCAGAGTGACTGACTAATGGGATCACGCCGGAGAGCCCAATCACCTTGATGTTAACAAAACAAGCCAATGACGGTTGGCGTGCGTGTTCGCCACGCGCACTCCGCCCAGCGGTGCGGTATAAAGGAGGCGCGTGCAAGCGCACATCAGTTTTGCTGAGGAGCGAGACTGTGTGCCCGGCCGTACAGCGGTGGTACAGTTCCCTCCTTCAGGGAGCGGGGTTTACGCAAGTAACCGAGGCGTTCCCTATCAGTCAGTCACGTTCGTAAGCGTCAGAGTGACTGACTAATGAGATCCTTGAAGCGCCACTATTGCTGAGCCCTCCAGTGCTCTGCAGAAGCCGGCAAGTCCCCCACACCAGTTGGGATGGAAGATAGGACAGGGTTTAGGCAGAGATAACCGCACTGCTGTTCCGCTCAGTGGGTAGAATAACACTGGGAAGCGTGCAGTGAGGAAGCGCTACGGAGCCACATCCCGCATAAGGAGGTATCATGTGGAGATTACGTATGGACTGGCCAAGGGCAGTACCACATACGGGAGTCTCTGAGGTAGACCCAGCCCGCCTGGGAGAGATAGCTACACAGCAGAGAAGGCAGAGGGTTCTGCCAGGGAAGACACGGGCTCACCAAGGGGGCCGTGCCGTGAAAGAATACACATGTGGGATCATCAAGGGAATCACTACACATGGGCACCTAGCCCAGCACAAGGGTTGACCTTGGGCAGCGTGCGAATACTGGACCTGGCGTCCGGCGGGAGCGTGGGACCGCCCTGGTGGTTGATGCACGCAGCGGTCGCAGTGTTGTCCGGCGGACCAGTACATGCTTCTCGTAGCAGCGTTCTGAAGCGGCGCAGAGCAAGCCATACTGCCAGCAACTCGAGGCAATTGATATGCCACTGCAGCTGGGGCCCCGCGGCTGCGTGCCCGTGCACATGGCCCCCAGCCCGTGGCAGAGGCATCTGTTGAAACAACAACATGCCTGGATACTTGCTCTAGGGGCACTCCTGCCCGAAGAAACGCAAGGTCCGACCAAGGGCTGAAGGTGCGACGGCAGGACGGGTGAGTGAGACCCGGTATGTGCCGTGGCGCCATGCCCATCTCGGGACCCGGTCGTGAAGCCAACGCTGAAGCGGTCTCATATGAAGCAATCCGAGCGGTGATGGCGGCTTAGGATGCCATATGCCCCAGGAGCCTCTGAAAATGTTTCAGCCCTCTTGCGCTGGAGAGACTCCAGGCATCTCAGCATTGACTGAGCACGCTCCTCTGAGAGGCGTGCTGTGAGATTGACCGAGTCCAACTCCATGCCGAGAAAGAGATCCTCTGCGTGGGGAGAGTTTGCTCTTTTCGGTTGACCTGAAGTCCCAACCGGCTGAGGTGACTGAGCACCATATCCTGTGTTCGCACAACAGTGCTCGAGACTGGGCCAGAATGAGCCAGTCGTCGAGGTAGTTGAGGATCTGAATGCCTGCTTCCCTTAACGGTACAAGGGCTGCTTCTCGACCTTGGTGAAGACACGAGGCGACAGGGATAGCCCGAAGGGAAGGGCCTTGTGCTGGTATGCTCGCCCTCGAACGCAAAGCGGAGAAACGGTCTGTGTCGAGGAGGATCGAGACATGGAAGTAGGCGTCCTTCAGGTCGATTGCTGCAAACCAATCGAAGGACGGACGCATTGAAAGATCGTCTCGCGTCAACATCCTGAACGGGAGCTTGTGAAGGCCCAGTTCAGAACGCGCAGGTCAGGATTGGTCGTAACCCACCGTCTTTCTTGGAGTGCGATGAAGTAGGGGCTGTAGAACCCTGACTTCATCTCGGCTGGAGGGACCGGCTCTATCGCGTCCGCCCTTCGCCAGTAGGACCGCGACTTCTGCACGCAAGACAGGGGCATCCTTGCTCAACACTGAGGTGAACCGAATGCCCCTGAACTTGGGGGGACGCCGGGCGAACTGAATCGCGTAGCCGAGTCTGATTGTCCTCAGGAGCCAGCGAGACGGCCTGGGGAGCTCTAGCCAGGCCCCCAGGGACAGTACAAGCGGGACCAGGGGAGTCACTGACGTACCCACGGTGGGGCAGCGAAATGGAGCACAGGGGCCCGACTCGAAAGGCAGTGCGTCTCGAAGTGGGGTCTGAGTGTGTGGTGTGACACTGACCTGGCTCCATAGTTGGGCAGGGGATGCGGGAGAAGGCGTCGCGTCCTCGGACCGGACCCTGCTGCCCACTGGCGAAGAGAGAGGGGGACGGGAGTGTGGAGACGAGGTCTCGTACACTGCCATCCTCGCCCTCTTGGGACCCGGAGGAAAAGGAAACTGCTCTTATTGAAGTTTTGGGCAGAACAGAACAAAAAGGAAACAAAAGATTCTCCACCCGGCCCTCCGGGGGAAGGAGTGGTGCGTCACCATCTCCTGAAGAGCAGAATCAAAGGCTCGGGTCGCCCGTCTCAGGGATGCCGCCTGCCCTGGCGCTTCACGGGCTTGGCAGGGGCGGAGGCGGGCTGCGCCGGTCTCCTGCGGCCAGCTCCACGCTGCGGCCGTAGTGCAGGCTGCTGTTGTGGCCGAGCTGGAGCGGAGGTGGAGGCAGCAGGAGGGCGCCCTCGGCGACGAGCAGATGGAGGGGCTGCAGCCGGCGGTGGGGTGGAGACAGCAGCGGACCGCTGGGGCAGGATGTGACGAAACGCCTCCATCTGCTTCTGTGCGGCGGAGAACTGTTGGGCAAAGTCCTCCAAATAGGCCGGCCTGGGAGATCGGGGAGTCCAGGAAGCGGTGCTTATCGGACTCCCTCATATCCGCCAAGGTCAGCCACAGGTGGCGCTCCTGGACCACTAATGTGGACATCGTCTGACCCAGGGCCGCCGTGACTTTCGCCGCCCTTAGTGCGAGGTCCGTCGCTGTCGCGCAGTTCCTGCAACACACCTGGGTCAGCATCACCCTCGTGCAGCTGTTTCAACGCCTTGGCCTGGTGGACCTGCAGGAGGGCCATGGCGTGCAGGGCGGGCGGCCTGTCCAGCAGCACCGTAAGCCTTGGCCGTTAGAGCGGACGAGAACTTACAGGCCCTGGACGGAAGGCGTGGATTACCCTCCAGGCGGCAGCGCCTGCGGGCAAAGCTGCATGGCAATGGCGCGCTCGACTGGGGGGACCTCCACATACCCTTGGGCCGCTCCGCCGTCGAGGGTGGTGAGGACGGAGGAGGCACTAGGCCTGTTTCGGGCAGAAAAAGGTGCCTTCCAAGACCTAGTCACCTCCTCATGCACTTCTGGGAAGAACGGAACCGGGGGCGGTTGCGACGTTCGGCCTGCGCCCCCAGGAACCAATCATCCAGCCTCGAGCGCTTGGGAGAATGCGGACGCCTATAGTGCAGCCCGATGCTCTCAGCGGCCCGGGAAAGCATAGCGGTCAGTTCTGGATCTGACTCGGGCAACGCTACTCTTCCTGACGGAGGCAGCGCAGCCGAATCGTCCTCTCCAGAACCTAGCTCATCCCCCGATGCAGTGATCGAAACCCGTCATCTGCTGGGGCACGAATGAGATGCTGGGCCCGCTGTCCGAGGACCCCGCATACTCATCCGGGAACCCCAGACGGTGCGATGTGCTCGAGGTGAGAGGCCAGCGGAGGCGCACTGGGCGGGAAGCTCTCACTGTGATCCTCAAATCACCCTGGCCCTGAGCCGAAGTAGTCCTCCGTCCGGAGGAACTAGAACGGGGCAGAGCAAGGGGGATACCCCCACGTCTAGCGAGGAGGTATCTGGAGCGCAACATCGCCATGGTCATGTTCCCACAGTGAGAACATTACTCATCCACGAGCGCTGCCTCAGTGTGCCTAAAGCCCAAGCACGTGGGGCAGCGATCGTGACCATCAGATGAAGTCAGGAACCGACCACATCCAGAAACGCACGAGCGGGAAGCCATCTTTAAAAAGACGCCCGTCGCTCGTGGAGCTCTTTTAGATTTGCTCTTTTAGTTAAAAAACTCTCTTTCAGCAGCGCTAAAGCGCCGAGGGGAGGTAGCAGCGTGATCGCTGCTTCTCTCGAATGCAGCACTGGACAGCAACCTCCGCTGACGCGCCGTAACACCAACGCTGTAGTCTTGCTTTGCAGACACTCAGAGATTTGCAAGGCTCGGCTCCGAAATGAAAAGCTGTTGTGCGTTTGCACGCGATCTCCTTTTATACCCGCACCGCGGGGCGGAGTGCGCGTGGCGAAACACGCACGCCAACTGTCATTGGCTTGTTTTGTTAACACTCGAAGGTGATTGGGCTCTCCGGCGAGATCCCATTAGTCAGTCACTCTGACGTTACGTCGAACGTGACTGACTGATAGGGAACCATAGTTAAAACTCTGAATTCTTCTGTGTACTTCTGCTAATGTGGTGTAATTTTGAATCAGATGCTGAATTAGTAATTTCATCTCAAATTGAGCAACCCCCTCTAATATGTCGTGCATAATATCGACGGAAAAATTTGCAGTGGTGTGGAAATATTGCAACGAATTTAAAAGGCAAGACTTTTTTACTCCCATTGCATAAGGCAGACTGGGATTGCTCTGCATTCTCTGGCAATGTTCAGCATGAAGTTCTTTAGTTCGCACTGTCATCTTTGAACTATCTTCACTGAACACTGTCTGAAAGTCCTCTTTCTCTAGTAGGCAAAAGCGGCAACAGTACCTAGCACTAAATGATTCCACAAAACCAAACAAGGAATGAACGCCAAGGTTGTCACCAGTAACCTGGACAATAGTTCCATAAACTGTATGATCAAATAAAGGAATCTGAATTCCCTTGGTTTCCAGAGTTGAGATATCCTGGACAAGCGGCTCTAGTATTTTATCAAACCCATAGGTTTTGATATCTTGTGCATGAAATAAAGTGACTAAATGTATATTAAGTAAATTTGAGTTGTATTTAGGGGAAATATTTCTAAGGGTAAAATAGATAGCTCCTAACTTATGTATTCCTCGTTTTGATCCAAGGGGGTTTGAGCATTCAAATTCATCAAAAAAGCTGGATCTGAACTGCATGTCTTTGTTTTGAGAAGAGTGCATGATTCTTAAAGAATTCTCCATCGTGTATGTCATAAAGACAATTTGGTCTTTGATGTGAATCTCTCGCCATCATATCTGTAATGTTAGGGTGCTTATAAATGGTCTGTAATGTCTCAAGAATTGGTATATATACAAAATTATCTTTAACAATGGTTTGGGCAAAAGTTTCAGTTGTCCTGTTACGCCGTGTCGCAAATCTTGTTCCGAACACATATTCAACAGGATCTAGTTTTCCCCATTTGTCTGAAAAGTACCGCATTCTCTTGCTCTCAGTGTTTAATGCCGCAAAGGGATTTTGCATTTTTTCAAAACACTGATCAATTTGAGACTCAACAAAACTTTTTATGGCCTCTTCTAAGGATAGGCTGTTTTTCACAGATTCTTGAGTTTCACTATGAATGTCTCCGTCCAATCACTTCTTCTAGAGCACCAACAACATAGTTAATAGTTGTCTCTGCGACACCAGCAACTTTAAGTTCAGCTACCACTGTTGCACAACTGTTTACTATATTCGTTTTTAAGAGTGCAGACTCACAAGGTGGATTTTGGTTTGATAAAACACCCACATCATTTAATGAAATAGAGTTGGCAGTGGATGAGCTTTCACAAGAATCGAGGCGTGAAGGGTCAATTGCACAACACTTACTGAGATGCTTTCGTAATCCAGAAAAACTATGGCAAACATGTGAACAACCTCTATGAGCACATTTTAACTTGAGACTTTTTCCTGGACAAAGGCCATGAACTAACTTGAAGTGCCTTATAAGCGCATTGGCATTAACATGCCCCTTTTTACAAATGAAACAAATCATTTGCTCACTGGAGGATTCTAGCTCTCAACTCGGCCACTCTGGGATTCACCTTGGTGGTTTCAACATCTATATCATAGACAGTGGTTTGCAGAAAGCTATACACATTGGTCAATTCCTGACAGTATGAAGTGTCAAAGACAAAGTGAGCTTTGAAAAGCTCATCAACACAGGCCAGTGAATTAGAAGCCTTACAGGGTAGAGCATGTTGGTCAATTACAATAAACCAAGAATGGACCCTACTTCTCTTGGGCCCAACAACAAGAAGATACGGCTGGAGGCTCTCTCAATGCTATCCAAGTGCCCTTGGATACTGGTACCGTCTGTGAAAGAATGAAAACACATTTGTGCCAATGTGAATTACCAGTTAAAAAGTCAATATACAGCATGAATAAAGATACAGTGATGTCTTCCACCAAAGTTTCCACATTACATACTTCCAGGAGATTCCAACAGATCATTACTAAGTATGTGCCAAGTAGAAAAGAATAGCACAAAACAACAATTTGGAGGACAAGTGATATTTAAGAGAAATAAGCAAGTCTGAGAAATATTCAAGTTCACACAGTGACAAAACATTATGAAATAGTGTCATTTGATCTGCTTAATCAGTAGCTTCACCTTGATGAACTTCACAAGACAATCACATGCTTGTCTAGCTGAGATCTTTCCTGGTCTCTTGCGGCCTTGACTTGAGGGTGGCAAAAGGTGAACCAGCACCAGAATGGAAGACATGTCGCTGTCCCAACCTAGAGACACAGAAAACAGAATAAACACATTTTTTGTTTTTTAGGCAGAATGGGTTGAGCATAACCTCCTACTCACTTTAACTTGACTTGGATTCACTCAGAAGTTGGCCCACCTAAAAGTGTTTAAGACAATATGAAAACCAAATTTGTAGTTCCTTTTCTTTCCAAAGCACAATGCATTAAAGCCAAAACTAGACAAATGACAGGAAATAATATAAAACATGCATATATCCCAGAGTGACATTTAAATTTGCCCAACGTTGATGATTATGCAAAGCATGTTTGCATTTAAAAAAAATAGTGATTATATTTTGTAGAGATGCTATGTAACATTATACCTCGTTCACAATATGATGTAAAATAAGAAAGTTTTATATTCATTTAAAAAAAAAAAAAAGTTAACTGAGCCTAATAAATATTAGCCAAGCTAATAAAAGCATTCACTTAGCATCAAATCTTGCACCTGTTTGTGGTTGCCGTGGGCGCTTCATCCGTCCCTCTGATGCTTCTTTCTGCAGAGTTTTGATTCTCCACGCCAAATATCCCCTTCCATCTTCTGCATTGTAATAATGCTCCTATTACCAGAACAATATACATACCTAGTAGTTATACATTACCAGATTAAGGCAATAAATGCCATATCAATTATAATGAAGATAGTCTTTACTCTGCAATATATAGAATGTCTCATCCTCCTGTAAATCAAAAATATTGAGAGGCAACAGCTACTTACATATCCAAGCTTGCTCCTGGGGTCTGCCAAGCATGGGAATAGGGAAATAATTCCCTTCGCATACTCTTCCTTCAAATGTCGGGAAGGGCTTGTTCTACACACACAAACCAAAAGCAATTATAATTACATATTAACATCATAAACATTAATTTAAGAAGTAATGTATGAACCAACTTACCCATGTTCATTTGTCAAATGTGCTACCAAAATGTTCACCATATCACGTCTTCGGGCATCTGACAGACATTTGATGCGGGCATATTCGTTTATGACCTTTTCACCTCCAGAGCTGCTCTTTAGGATATCTTCAATCATCTGGAGGGGGGATGATGCAATATTGTGCAGGGATTATAAATTAGCAACTGACAAGTGTACATAGTTCAAAATATTGATTTTTTTTTTTAAGTCATTAGATGTAATTCAGAGGCAAGATTGGTGATCCTTACTTGGGCAAGACGACATTCCTCTGCTTGATTTTTTTCAGGAGGGTTTCTAATCAAAATTGCTGTGTCATCCGACTCTGACGTTCCTTCAGTATCTCCTAATGAGATTGAGCTTAAAGAATCTTCAATATAAACCATATCAATAGTCTGATTATCTCTCCATGCTACTGTGGTAGCATGCTACACAGCTATTAAGAATTAGTCCAATAGCCATATTAGCCTATACAAATCAGTGAATTGGTGAATATTGCTGAGAATAAACACAAAACTTAAACATGTCAAACAATTTACCATCAATGTTTGCTGTGCCTGGGATGAAAATTTCTAGGACACCAAGATCTGGTCGCGCCAGCAGATATCCGAATGCTTCCTCATCAACTTCTGTCTTCGAGTCATCAAAGACTTTAACATTCATTGTAGGAAGATCAAATTTCTTGGCAACTGAAGGAAGACACCAATGGAAAATTGACAAAGGCCAGCAATATACAATCTTACACTTAATATATTACTATAAAAAAAATCATTTTCAGAGGGAAAGGTATTTATGATATTAATAACGTTAAAGTTTATCTCTTACCACATTCCAAAAATGATTGAAATGTAAAAGTATTCGAAGAAAAAATATATTTCTTGCTGTCTTTGAACTTCACTCTGACAACATTGTTGGTTTGCATCCTGAAGGAACCAAAAAGTCAAAGTTAAACAAGGCAAAAACACTCACACTCATACGAAGAAAAGAACATGCATTAGTGCACAACACAACATGAAATATCTTTGTTTACAAATGTGTTTTTAATACATAATAACTGTCCAATAGTTCTGTTAAGGCAGGGTGCTCAATATCTCTATATTCGGACGGTATTTGTTTCTCATGTGAAATAAACCTGCATGGCATCTCCGTGATGAATCTCATGCATTCAGATGGTGATTTATTCACTGAGGAGTGAGTTCTATGATCCTACGAATCGGGAACGCGCACTGCTCACGTGTAATAGGCTATTTTTGGAGATTTTTTTTTAATAAGTAAGATTTAATTTAATTAATCTAATAAATGATGTTCAATAATAATTTAATTTAATGAATATCCTATTTAATCAAATCACTTTTATTGTCACATCATCACAGCACAGTGCTTTGGTGAGCGAATTTCTTGAGAGCGTGCTCCAGACAGTGCAGAAACAATTTACATATAGACAGTACATACTTACAGATGACAATGTGCAGACTACACATAAATATTTCAAGGTTTCTTTATTTGTCACATAATAAATTATACAGGGTATAACTAGAAGTGAAATGTAATAAATATACTCAGTACACACAGTGTACTATTATGTGTTTATTTACATCGGTTAAAAACTAGGAAGATAGACACACAATTGACATTTTTCTTATTAACTCAAAATGGATGTCATTTTTTAAATATGAAAATAAGCTATAATGCAGCCTCTTATTTACATAAAGGTAAACACAAAGTTGCTTGGTTTACATTTTTTATGTATAACGTTATCGTCTTATTGTCAAAAATGATTAAAACAGTGAATTCTGAATTGAAACACCAACATTCTAGATTTAGGTGGCATTAAAATCTCTGACTAGTCCCTGTAAATGATGAAAATGTCTTGCATTCATATCAGAAATAATTATCGTCCAAATAGGGATAATGCACATCAAAATGGCCTCCAGCAATCCACTTACTGGCTAACGTTAACTTAACTCTATACCGAGTCAAGTACATGTGGTGCACAACTCGAGATGCTTGTCACACATGTTTAGTGGACAAACATTTGATAAGCAACTATATAGTTTTACTTATATTAATTAACGTTTGTAATCTAACGTTATATGCTAGCTATTTGCTTTCAATATAACTTAGTTCTCACGTCAACATGAGAAAGCGATCTTTAATCGCTCTCTAATATAAAAAAAAAAAAACGTGGCAAAATTATCTGAGCTAAAAACACAGGTGAATATTATGAAAATGAATACTAAGACTTTTAAACTTTACTTACGTTACATCCAGCAGAAGCGCACGGTCTCTTCTCAACCCAAAGCGGCAGCGGTCGATGGCCGTGACTAACAGAAATGGTGGATAAACTTTGGGAGGAGAACGGTCAGGGCAGAAACAAGTTAATATACCGTGTTCTGCAGTGGAAAAAAAGGGAGTCAAACAGTTAATTTTGAATTGACACCAACGTTAGCCCTTTTAAATGGTGAAAATACCTTACGTTCCCACAATTACCCTCCGAATAGGGCTAATAATGCACATCAAAATAGCCTCCAGCAATCTAATGTTAATTAAGGCTAACGTCAACTTAACTCTATACTGAGTCAAATGCATGTGGTGCTCAACTCGAAAGCTGTTCACAATATTTTCGTGGACAAACATTTAATAGGCAGCTAGTCTACTGACTAATGTCAATTAACGTTCGTAATTTACATGTTATGTTAGCTATTTACTGGAAAAATTACTTCGTCTAACGTTAACTTAGTTCTAACTTGGCCAAACTTAGTGCTCAAGCTAACATGAGAACGCGATCTCTGTAATATGAAAAAGAAAAACGTGGCAAAATGATCTTAGCTAAAAACAGAGGTGAACTTTATGAACATGAATACTACTTTTAAACTTTACTTACTTTACATCCAGTGTAACCCCCCCCGGGTCCGCACCATCACACCGAGCTGGTCTCGAACCCGGGATGCCGGCGCGGGAGGCGGGCGCTCTACCAAGGAGGCTAAAGGCTACAGCCTCTAGCGGCAGTCGCTAGAGCGCCTCTTTTTGAGGTCAGGAGAGTGAGGTTTACACACCGCCTTTTTACTGGCATACACATCTGTTACACTAAAAAAATGTAACTCCCCCGGGTCCACACTGCCACAACTCGTCGGAGCGGGTCTCGAACCCGGGATTCCAGTGCGGGAGGCGGGCGCTCTAACAAGGAACGCCAAAGGCTACAGCCTCTAGCATCAGTCGCTAGAGCGCCTCTTTTTGAGGTCAGGAGAGTGAGGTTTACACACAGCCCTTACTGGCATAGCTACATCCGTTACGCTAAAAACAGAGGTGAACTTTATGAACATGAATACTACTTTTAAACTTTACTTACTTTACATCCAGCAGAAGCGCACGTTCTCTTCTCAACCCAAAGCAGCAGCCGTCACTGGCCGTGACTAACAGAAATGGCGGTTAAACTAAACTTTGGGAGGAGAACGGTTATGGGAGGAGTCAAAGTTACTCTGTAATTTTGCTCCCACTCTACTGACACATTTTAATCTGAACACTCAAAATAGAGCAAAACTAACACTTTTTGAGGAAAAAAATATTAACTCTGGAAAAACTACTCCTCCTACGCCATTTTTCCTGTGTACACATCCATCCTATAATGATCAAATTCAACTAGTGTTTTTTTTTTTAATCCCTATTTTAAAATCCCCTTTCTCAAATCAGGCTGTTCTGAGATTCCTGTCAGAATGAGGTAGTTCTGTACAGGCCCCTCCCACAATAGTTGATTGACAAGACCATCTTACCTTAGACCCGCCCCCCTGAGTGAGCTGAGAGCTAACCACGATTTAGTTGACTCCGGTGCAGGGGAAAATCAGAAGTAGATGTCTCCGATTAAGCGATTTAGGCATTTAGTTGTTGGATGTAATTATGATTATAGAAATCATCATTTACTCTCGACATCTGAGCTGCTGAAGGTGCAGAGCATTAACGCTACTTTTGTTTTGAAGGGAATGCGCCGACCCCGATCTACCTAAATGCGTCTATGTTTGCATGAATAATTGGTGATCCAGCCTCACCTACAGAAGAAGTAAGTATAAAGGTTTTTTTATGAATCTTTGCAAATTGCCTTTCATAATAATGTGCTAGTTGTGCAGTTTTGCAGCTAAAGTAAACAGTACTGCTCATCACTCCACGGAAGAGAGAGGCGGAGTCAGCAGAGCTCATTAGCATTTAAAGCAACATGGACTAAAAACGGTGTGCTGAAAACACAGCTGATTTTGACAGGGTAAAGGCGTATTTTTTACAATACCATTGAGACCTTTAACCAATGCTATAGACTTTTCATTAAGACCCTAAAGAATCATATCAACTTGTCGAAAATGGGCATCCGATGACCTCTTTAACAATGTCCTTATTATGTTTCTGGGCCTGGGAACATCAGTTGTGTTGCTGTCTATGGAGGGTCAGAAAGCTCTCGGATTTCATTGAAAATATCTTAATTTGTTGTCTTGCAGGCTTGGAGCGGCATGAAAGTGAGTACATTTCAATTACAGAATTAAATTTTTGGGTGAACCAACCCTTTAAGATTTAAAAAGATGTTTTCCATGTTGTGCAATGTGAGAAATGTGATGGTATATTGATGTTGATATTTTTGAGGTATCCCTTCTAGCTGAGCTCTTCAGAATCTGGGCTGAAGCAGTAGGACATCCGGGGATTTCTTTGAATACTCTTTTATGAACAGTGAGGTTCTGGACATAGGCCTACTACTCTTTTTACATACAGTTTCAGAGTTTCCCACTTGTAAGTATGACATTGTTTGGTCATTAATTTACTTGAAAAGCGTAATTACGATATTTAAGATCTGGTTTGAATCACATAAAGCAATAACAAGCAACAGTGCTGATGTTGTCTGAGGTGATGGTCCCAGCCGCGCTGATATTCATAAAAACAGTGTGATTATAATGTGACAAATGATACTGCTTTTACACAACAGCAACTTACATTTTAGACACAATAGTTCACAATTTTTGCCAGTTCAAACCGTGGCATTTCATTTCATGACTCATTTACTTGTTCCTAAATGATTAAATCGTTTATGATTCAATGACTCACTCATAAAGACATTCACTTATCGCCACCTATTGGCAAACAATTATGTAACCTGCAGAAACATCTTTGAAAATGAAAAGGTCTAAAAAAATATATAAACTTCGTATTTAAAGTTGCTGTTTATTATTGCTTAGGCTACAGAAACCTTTTTCTAAATATTAAAAATCATTGGAAAACTAGAGTCACTAGTAAACTGTATGCATTTCCCCTCAGTCAGTAAACTTAATATTAACCTTAATTAAATTGTATAAAATGCTTCCAATGTCCTCTATAATTGTTTTGTATTGCTTTAGATGCCATAAAATGCTAATAATTTTCAATAACATGCTCTGTTTGGTGTACACAAAGCAATGCGCTCCTTCCTCTTTTTCATTTATTTATGTATTGTATATATATTTTTTAAAGTATTTTTTTTTTCGAGGTAATTTTAATCCCAAATAAGAAAATTTAGAATAAAAACAGGTCGGTTAATATAACAGGCAGAAAAAGATTTGATAAAATCATAAAAATAATCTGAATGGAAAATACAGATCTTCAAATGTAACTAATTCAGAGGGTGAATTCAGGCTAATTGGGACATGGGGTCTCTCTTTATTTTTTTGCAGAACAGAGAAAGGGTAGTTCACTAAGACACTTAATGCAGTTCAAATCAGTAACTCTTTCAGTAAGTTTAGGGAAGAGTCACAGCCCTGGAGCCCTTTCCCAGCTAACAGGGAACGTTCTCGTAACTTTGGCTAACGTTCTATAAAGGTTCTCTCAAAGTTATCAAAAACGTTCTTGCGGTAACGTTAGTAGAACGTTTTCTTAACGTTATCTGCCATTTATAAACGTTCTAAAAACGTTAGCATAAAAACATTATTTTTGTGTTGTTAATGGAATGTTCTAAAAACGTTAACATTACAAACGTTATAATTGCATTGTTAGAGGAACGTTCTAAAAACGTTATCATAAAAAACGTTATCATTATGTTGTTAATTGAATGTTCTAAAAATGTTAGCATTAAAAACATTATAATTGCATCGTTAGTGGAAAGTTCTAAAAATGTTATCATGAAAAACGTTATAATTTTGTTGTTAGTGGAACGTTCTAAAAACGTTATCATGAAAAACGTTATAATTTTGTTGTTAGTGGAACGTTCTAAAAACATTATCATTAAAAATGTTATCATTATGTTGTTAATTTAATGTTCTAAAAATGTTAGCATTAAAAACGTTATAATTGTGTTGTTAGTGGAACGTTCTAATAACGTTATCATGAAAAACGTTATAATTGTGTTGTTAGTGGAACGTTCTAATAACGTTATCATGAAAAACTTTATAATTGTGTTGTTAGTGGAACGTTCTAATAACGTTATCATGAAAAACGTTATAATTGTGTTGTTAGTGGAACGTTCTAATAACGTTATCATGAAAAACATTATAATTGTGTTGTTAGTGGAACGTTCTATTAACGTTATCATGAAAAACGTTATAATTGTGTTGTTAGTGGAACGTTCTAATAACGTTATCATTAAAAACGTTATAATTGTGTTGTTAGTGGAACGTTCTAATAACGTTATCATGAAAAACGTTATAATTGTGTTGTTAGTGGAACGTTCTAAAAACGTTATCATGAAAAACGTTATAATTGCATTGTTAGTGGAACGTTCTAAAAATGTTATCATTTAGAAAACACAAATACACAATATAATTACCTCAAGAATCACAAAATGTACACAAATAGCAAACTTTTATCCGTCTTTGAACATTCAGCAAAACTGATGACACAGCAGTCAGAGTCTCAGGATGATATGAACGGTAGCACAAGTGATTATGTGTTTTGGAAAATTAATCCTGATAATGGGAGACAAAGAGGAATATGATGAGAAAATAAAAATGAAGGGGATGAGGTCAAAGGTAATTTGTTCCTGATTAAATATAAAGCATAGTTGAGCATGTTCTTGTGCATGGAATGTGCATAAGGAAAGCTGCCTGTAGGCTCATCTACTTACACATTACACTTGCAGTACACAGTAGCAGTACTTCAGATGAGATAACTTTCACTATTCTTTGTACTGTAAATACTGTACCACACACCCTCAAACTCCTAACTGTTGAATTGATTTGTAGACAAGTACTTTTTACATGTATTTGTGCAGAAGTTGACTGTCTAGGGGAGGCAGATAAAGTATTTTCTCAGAAGACTATGAAATTGTTATATAGTATAACAAATAAGGATATTACCAATACTGTAATGCAACTTGGCAGAGGATGTTGTATTTATTTATTTATTGCTGTACAGAAACTGACAGGATATTCCAGTGTGTGTTTTTACTGTATATTCAGTTGTTTGTTTTTTGTACTTTTCTCTTCTAGTGATTTTCATCTACTGTAGGATCACTTTACAGTTGTGTAATGACAGTAATTTTGTCTTAAAGTTTATATGTGAATTTTACTGTATATACACTGCTCTATTTATGCTGCATACTGTAACAGACATTAACTTGCAAGATGTCTCCTGTTTCCCAAAAGGAGGTTTTTGTAACAGTGTTTGCAATTGATCTCACTAGTGTTCTCTAGAAAGGAAAAAAGTGTGTGTATTTGACAGGTTTGTGTGTCATCTGAGGCCAAAGATTGGATACTGACAAACGATAATATGTTTTTGACTAAAATGTTTGACTTAGACCTGACGTTTGAAATTTGCACAAACTGGTGTGAAGTTTTGAGATTGTGTTAATAGTTGTGAGAAAATGGTGAATTGTGTGTTAGCAATCGAGAAAACTGTAACTGAGTCTTGGTATCCACTATAGAAAACAAAGCATATTAATACAGTATCTTAAATACAGTAAATAATAAACTTAATAAATACACTTTTCACAAAACTTTTTTTCCTAGTTCTCAGAAGGAATTTTTGCAATCATTATTTGATCATCCTTACCCTGTTCAAATGTATATACGTTTATAACGTGATGGGGTGGGCGTGGTTTTGGAGAGTACGTGCGTGCGTGCGTAACAATCAAATACAGAGGGACTAACGGACGACTCATTCAGAGCAACGGCGGCTTTCAGGTGAGCATAATTAATTTTGTTGATTGTATGAAAAATACTTAAATCACAATGTTGATTAGCTTAGTTTTGCAGCAGTTACTATTGTTTTAATGAGGTTAGGAGTAGTTTAACAGTCTGATAGAATTTTCTCGAAAACTATACCGCTATTTGCAGAGCTGTTAGCAGGATTTAGTACGTGTAATAAAAGGAATACAGTCAAAATTACCTTGATAGAAATTTTAACTAAGACGGGATTTTTTGAACGTACCATTTAGTTAACTCTTTCCATATATCAAAAAGAATTTTTCGTTAGAGCACATTATTGATAGTCAGTCACCAAATCGTCTAAGGTTAACGTTAGCTGACGGAGGGATTAAAAGCCCGCGCATTTTTTCCTACAGCGGTAAATTTAGCTTGATATTCATCTCGGTTTCACCATACTCTTTGCATGTGTTAAGTTTTTATTAGGGCTGAAACTCGAATACAAAAAAACAGAGGCAAATTATGTGCCTCGAAGAATCGTTTTGTCAATTTACTAGAGATGCACTGAATTTTCGGCAGCCGAAAATATATGACGCACCGCCCAGCAGTGTCCATGTTTCCCCTCTCCCTCAGTCGTCATCACTGCGCCGCGTGACGCTCCGCTCTATCATTCAGTTACCGCCCATGCTCACCGGCAAACCATAGTCCGCTCAAATAACGCGCCGACAAGAAAGGTCTATGTAACGTTAGTATACTTGTTCCTGTTTGCAGTAGCGCTGATGTGCTGAGTGTTTTAATGGGCCTCCAGCTCATGGTTCAAGTGACATGCAGTACAGCTGATCTGGGCAATGCTGGTAAAATCTTTCTTCACTGATCTGCTCACATTCGCTGATAACACGTTTACGTGATGTTTCTTTACACAGAATCATCATTTCTATTCATTTCCCACTGATTTTCGCGATCTGATTTGATGAGCATTAACTCATATTACGCGGTCATATCTCTGTATGAATGGGCTCTGGAGCGGACTCGGCAAGCTCCTGGGACGGAGCGGGCTCTGGAGCGGACTCGGCAAGCTCCTGGGACGGAGCGGGCTCTGGAGCGGACTCGGCAAGCTCCTGGGACGGAGCGGGCTCTGGAGCGGACTCGGCAAGCTCCTGGGACGGAGCGGGCTCTGGAGCGGACTCTGCAAGCTCCTGGGACGGAGCGGGCTCTGGAGCGGACTCTGCGGGCCCCTCCGTGGCACCCACCGTAAAAGGAGAGCCACTCAGCTGTAGTGCGGTATCAATATACTTCTCCAACGTCCAGTTAGGATCATGCAGTGGCATGATTGAATGGAGAGGTTCAGATAAGCCCCCTTGAAAAAATATCATTAAGCATATTTTGTCTGTATGAGTCAGGTGTGCCAGTTCGAGGAAGTCCACGACATAGTCCTCAATGGACCTTGTACCCTGGCGGAGTAACATCAGGGAGGCGAGAGTAGATCCACTAGCAGCTTTATTAGTACAAGGTCAAACAGGCAAATATCAAGCAGAGGTATCGAGGGCAACGTAGACAAGGCAGAGTCGAAATCAGAGGCAGAGCAATGGGTCAGGGCAGGCGGCAGACAGAGAGGATTACCAGTAAACAGGCGAGGTCAGAGAGGCAGGCAGCAAACGATCAGGAGAGGAAGTCAACAGTCCAGGTAGTGCACGGAAAGACAAACTAGGAAAACCGCTCGGAAATGTTACCCAGGGGAAAACAAGACTTCGCAATGGGTGAGTGTATGTGTGCTGCTTATATGTGAGTGTGAGAATGAGGTGCAGGTGTGGGGAGGCAATCAAGACTAATGAGTGAATGGTGACAGCTGTGTAATTGGTGTAATGGTGGACAGGAATGTGTGTGTGCAGTGCATGATGGGAGATGTAGTCCATGGGTGATGTGCAGTTGTGGTGAGTGGCAACCAGATTCATGACATATGTCTTAGTTTTAGGGTTGTACTATATTTACCTTATTTGTATTTGCATTTTTTATGTAATATGGCAATTAAATGCTCTAAATGGGTTTAGTTTTCAGTTATTAAAATATTTCAGCAATAACATTTTTTATTTTTCTAAAAAGGAAACAAATTACTTGTTCATTTTAAGAGACTTGTCTTATTTTCTCTTGTATATTTAGGATTACTCTTTAAAAAGAAAAAGTAGTTCTTATCCAGTTACTCGATTAATCGATGGAATTTTCGGTAGAATATTCGATAGCTACAGCCCTAAATGTAATGTTTCCAAACATTTGGCAGGTACTTAACTAATAACATTTATATTAATAATTATACTATACTTTATAGTAATAATTGTTATTATCATAAATATTAAATGTTGTTGTTTATTTTATAGGACATTATTATTACAATCCAGAAATCCACATGTTTTTCAAAAGGCGATTTTGCACCGGAGGAACCTTTTCATAGTTCATAGAACTATTGCCGGAGTTCCCACTTTTCGGCTTGATCTCACCACAGGGGGAATTGGTTCTCCAGGAATGACCCAGCTGGCTAGTTCCTAGAACTTCACGGTGCATTTTTGCATTAACTGGCCTTTGTGCAGTGCACTTTAAAATAATTTTTCATTTCCTAATTATTTTGATGCAGTAATATGTAAATACTGTTACTAATTAAATACAAATATTAACAAAAAAAAAAAAAAAAAAAAACTACCATATGCGTGGATAACTCAGACTAATTATTAATTGATCATGCAGAAGCATTGCAA